>JAMPIV010014650.1:177500-237687 GCA_024509875.1 Oreohelix idahoensis | reverse complement strand
CAGAGAGATTTCATTCATGGTAAAGATAGATCTTATCGTGGTAAATACAACTTTAAAAGTTCTAATATTACTGGTAGTTCCAGTAATAATTCTTGGCGTCAGACCAACAAAGATTCTTGTGTAACAGCCAGTTCTGTTGGTCAGGAAAAGATAGGTGATAAATTTCAGGTCAAGATTCATAAGAACAAATATTTCTCTACTACTGGAAATACTCAGAAATTAATAGCGGGTGTTGAGACTATTACTACTTGTTCCAAAGATGAAACCCATATGCGGAACAATAGAGATACTATTGTTTCTGGCAGTTGTCAAACTCAGCAGTCAGTTTGAAACTATTGGTAAATATATTCCCATAAGGGAAAAGAAAAAACAGTTCTAGAAAGAGAGATAACCCCAAGAGTAAACAGTACCAAGGGAGATCAGAAAATAATAATTTTCCCTCTCGTAGATACTGTAGACAATTTAACAAATCTCAAAGTTTTGATTGTAAGAATGTTGGAAAGTATGATAGAGATAATAGCTTTTCAAATGTTGCTTTACATCACCAGAGTAATGTTCCTAAACAAAAGACTAAAGTCATTTTTTGTAAACAAGACAACGGTAATAATAAGTATTGTGATCATAGAACAAATAATAAGCGCAATTGTGCTAATTTTGTTCAACATGAGCCCAGAGTCATTTATAATCAAGGTAAACAGAGTAAAAATAACAGTGGATGCTTGAATACTATTGCCTGCTCTGGTTGTTGTTGTGAATATAACACTTTGTTTCAGCGTAAGGCAGCGGCGACATTCAAGGTCGGTCATGTTGTCCCCAAGAATTCTATGATATCTACATGTGATAGAGAGAGCTAGTGACATCGTGAAGAGACCGGGTTTTTACACAAGCCGGTACTGGGTAATTGTAAACGTGATTTCTACGTTTTTTTTTTCATTAAATTTCACTATTGAGTAAAATGGAAATTTTCATTTGTATTTGTTGACAGAAGCTACGTTGCGATAAGGGTCAAGGCTTCTGTGACATATTGACGGTCAGAAATGTGAGTCAACTTTCCGCTCGAGTAGTCAACCGAAACCTGTCAGCGTCAAACTAAAATCTGAGGTGTTGCTTTCTGAAGGTCAAGCATGTTTACAAGAGAGTGGGAGACTTCGCGTCTGATTTATTTTTTTTATGTGAAGATAGTAAATATTTTTGTATTCTATATTAGTACATGACATGTTGTTGTTTTGAAATAACATATAATTTTGTTGTAATGATTATTTCTATGCATCATTTGATTGCCATAATTTTTTATTGTTATTTATATGTCTGTATTTTGATGATGTATTAATACATTTTTATGCTATTTATATATTATTGTGTTGATAATGTGTAGTATGTAATTATTATCCTTTATACTACTCTGTTCAACTTAGAATTTTTGCAACTGTGTTGTTTAGGATAGTTTTGTACATGATGAGATTGCACAAACTCATTTACTGTGTTGATGTAGTGGTTACTTTTAGATAGTCCTGAGTGTTCGTTATTCACTTAATTTATATTTTTCTCATGTTTTGATATCATGATTAATTAATATATAGAACATACAGAGAAGATGTGTATTATCTGGTATGTTGTGAAATGTAATTTTGAAAATAGCGTGCATGTATCATAAATGATCTTGTATTTGGATTTGTTAACTTTTTGTGAAACTTCGATTTTCCAGAACTTGATTTTCTTGCCAGTCAGACATGTAGATTATTTTCTTAGCAGATTATTTAAAAAAAAAAAAAAATTTTTTTTTTTTGTAGATATTTTTATAGAACCTTTTTTATATTTCATATTAGCATCAAAGGGTAGATTTATTTATAATGTATATCTTATCGATTTGAGTAAGAGATAGAGTTATAGCTAAATAGCATTTTACTGAGCTGAACGTAATTGTCAGCAGAAAGAACTTAAAGAATAAATTAAATTTATATGTGTTGATTTAAAGGTTTCTTCGAGATAGGATTTTTGTTTTATATTTCACTCATTTTGTTAAAATATTGATTTCATTATTAGGTTTTAGTGGTCTTGAATTACTTAAAAATTAAATACTGTTTTTATGTAACTTATCGAGAAAAAAAATATGTTTGTACGGTACTGTTGAAAAAAATGATTTTTTTTTTTTTTGGCATTGTAATTTTTTGTTGGGTGTGCCCAGCATTTGACTTCGTGATATCATTGATATGTAGTTTGATTAGTTCTTGTAAAAAGTTGTTTTTATTATGATGTATTTTTTATTTTTAGCGCTTGATTGTGCGTTGGTCGTATTAGTTATAGTAATGCTATTACTTGTTTGTTCGATGCCTATAATTTATTTATGTTAGTTTTGTATAACTCTTATAACTTAGTTAAATTACTTATTAGGTTTTGTTTAGTTATAAATTATTTTTGGTGGTATTAGTATAGATATACTTTGATATTTTGTGTTGTGCCTTTCGATCATGTTTATATATTTATTTTTGAATAAGTTATCTGATCAAAACAGTTATTAGTATGTATCGTTATTGACTTTCTCTGCGTTCGTGCCTTTGCTTTCTATCTGTCTTTGGTAACTATTCTTCATTTCATTCCTCCTTTTCTGTTGTCTTTTCGGTATGGATTTCATATCTTGTTTATACTTTCATACCTCATCTTCGTTTTACTTAATTCTATTTGTATACTTTGTCTTCTTTCAACACTTATACCTCTATTCTTTGTATTGTTGGAGTGGTTATATGATTTGATATGATATATCTACTTATGATAGTTGTATTTATTTTACATGTAATTGTCCAACTTAATTATGAGTATATGGTATTGTTGAGATCTTACTTTCTTTTTTTTTTTTTTTTACAGATCATTCTTCTTTTGATTGATCTTGTGTTTTCTCGTTCGATTGGTTGTTTTCGGTTTGGTTTGTACTAAATATACGTAACTTAATTTTGGAACTGATCATATTTGTATATTTAGCTAATTACTTTTTATACTCAGCTGGTTATGCTGTATGCTTTAATTGCTACTTTACATTTTAATGCTGATATTTGTTGTAGATATAATTTTGATTTAAAATAAGATATTTTTGTAGGCATACGTTACAGCTTAATTGTCTTCTAAATTTTTCGTTTTTGGGAGTTAATTTTTTCAAAAAAATGATAGAATCATTTTTTTTTCCCGGAGCGGGTGGTAACTGTTGCAGGTGGAACTTATGGAAGGGGAAGTAATCTTTAGAATGTTTTGAACATATTAAATTTCGAGTTGCAACGCTTGATTAAGCGGATACTTGTTTGACTTTAGGATAGAATTATCTTTTCCTATTTTTCGGGTGACAGAGTACAGATAAGCGTGTGAACGCTGTTTAATGTATTTATTCTGTACTGTTTTGAGTCATGTGAATAGCTCGCTAGTCTGCATGTGTTATCGAGAACGGTGTTCAAGACAACCGAATCTCGTGACGGGTTTTTTGGCGGGACTAGTGTGTGATTTGGGAGTTGTGTTTTGGGCGTGGACCGTGTAGGTCGAGTCCCAGTGTTTTTGGATAATGTATGCCTACGTAGGATTTGAGAAAATGTCGACTTGTATATATTTCGCTGTGTGTACAGCCTATGTGATACACTGCAGTGAAGATTTGTTTAGGCCATATGAACCTTATTATAGCTGCCGTGTGATGCAGGCTTTGCTATGTATTGAAGTACTTTTGTAGGCCATATTTTGAAGATTAATGAAGCTGCCGGGTGATGCAGGCTTCGCTGTGTATTAAGGTACTTTTGTAGGCCATATTATGTTTAACTGCAGTATGAAGATTTGTGAAGCTGTTAAGCTATTATAAGTCCAGGATTAGGACAGGCCATATTATATATTAACTGCAGTGTGGAGATGTATGAAGCTATTAAGCTATTATCAGTCCAGGATTAGGACAGGCCATATTATATATTAACTGCAGTGTGGAGATGTATGAAGCTATTAAGCTATTATCAGTCCAGGATTAGGACAGGCCATATTATATATTAACTGCAGTGTGGAGATGTATGAAGCTATTAAGCTATTATAAGTCCAGGATTAGGACAGGCCGTATTAGGTATTGATGCAGTGTGGAAATTATATACTATGATTCGTGTTTTGCTGTCGAATGTGTGTCATTTATGTCATCGTATCTGTGTTGTAACGGAATAAACAGTATCGAACTGTTCCAGTCGTTTGCAACCCTTCTTGACTCCTGCATGTACCCTTATGTACGTACTGTGGTGTGCGAACATATCAACACACACCCAGGTCAACATTCCAGACACAGTGACAGGACAGCAGCACACATATATTGAATTAGCCTGTGTGGCGATGATATAGACCAAACCACTACACTCGCAACAGTGGGTGTAAACAGACTAATAACATTAACGTTTAATTACATTCAGTGAGAAACCAGCAAATCTAGTTTGTATCAGTTGATGGTTTACAGTCAAGTTGGAACCAATACAGAAGAGGTTACTGCTAAAATAAGCGGTTACACCGACCGAAGTACTTACGGCGGGAATTATGGTATTGAATTATACATATAAGTATAGGGAAATAAAGGGAGACAATAGAAATATAGATAAATATACATACAGGTATATGGAAACAAATTGATGCAATATGATTGTATTTAAATAGACACATTAGTATGGAAAGAGAGACAGGAACAGACAGTGATGGAGTGTTAATAACAAACAAGGCAAAGACACATACACAAAGCATGGATGAAATATGGTTCATTCACAGATGAACAGAGACACATCCATACAGACAATGACAGAGAGAAAAAGTCATACCCAAACAAATAGTGAATTTGAGACAGAGAGGAAGAATGAGACAAACAAAATGAGAGAAAGAAAACAGAAAGACTAAACATCATAAGAAAGACAGATGTATCAAGATATGAGAAAACTAGACTTTTTTTTTTTTTTTTTTTGCTTTTAACACAACCAAATGTAAAATGACCATAGAATAACATACTCGTCCGTATCCATTCATCCAAAATCACCAGAGACAGCTGTATTTCAGAAATCTGATTTTTTTTTTTTTTTTGGTTTCTAGATGTCGCCCAAATCACGTTTGAAAATTAGCCCAAAATATGTTTGAGAATCTCTCAAAATTGTCCAAATGTGTTTGAAAATCAACCTAAATGTGTTCTTCCAAAGTTGCCCAAATGAGTCTGAAAATTGCCCCCAAACAAAAAAAATTCAGATTATTTTGGTGTTTGAGATAAAAGGATACAGGCCTGTACTACAGTTATTAAACAACAAATAAGAGCACAATGACATGCATCTACAAAAACTATAGCATCTACCAATCTATAAATAATGATCACAGTGACTGTTTATAGTGGTCCACCCTAGACTTCTTAAGCTGGGCCTTGAGGTGCTAGAACTTAGATGCAGATACCTAATATTACACCAATCTGACTATTAAAATTGGTGAGGTATAAGATATAATCAGTGAAAAGTTTCATTTCTGTGACAAAGTCAAGATCTGAGAAACACAGTTGTAGCTATAAATATATGTATAAATGTGATAAAACCCCCCACTAATGTATAATGGTTATTTATCTGCCTATTCCATAAAGTTGAAACTGTATTTGGAAGCTGTACTTTAGTTTGAACTGAGTTAAACATGTCTCTGCAACCCAAGAATTTTGCTGATGTAAAGGTAAAAGGTAAGGGTAAAGGATCCCATTGAGGCATATTGGGAATATGGTTTTAGGCCCATATTTTCTTGACCTTACAGCACACTAGAGGTGAGGTGATGTCAAAATTACGTTGATGTGGTAAAATTTTTTTTAGCAACAGCTGATGTAGTAGAACATAAAATGCAGTGTTCTTTAAAGGAAAAAAAATAAAATTTTCTTTGTCATCAGCAACACAAGCTACAAAAAATGGAAGTTAGGGTGTATATACAAAATTAAACAATGAATAGGAAATCCATATCTCAATGGCCAACAACTTGAAACGGAGGCAGAAGCTCTAAGAACAGCGTCATGGAAGGTAAACATTTTGCTGGAGACGGGATGGTGCTCCTGGCGGATTCACTGTCAGTCATCACTGCCCTCAAGAACAATAAAGACAACAAATTGGACAGCCTGGCAGAAGCACTAATGGAAACCAGCTATAAAATCAAACCAGGTAAAAGTGGACCCCGCCTATGGCAAGATATTTGGAAATGAGAAGGTATTTATACTTACAAAAGAAGTAGGAAGAAAAACCGAAATTGAAGACAGAGATGCAAATGAAGAGATTAAATCAACAATAAAAAACAACTTTAAAGAAAAATGGCATAATAATGGTGTACCACCCAGAGTCCGAAACTGCAAAACAATACTATACATTACCAAGAAGAGATCAAGATATAATATTCAGACTGAGAACTGGCCACTGCTGCAGACTCATCTGTTCAACAAACTGAAAATCCAGTGGTTCTCAAAGTGGGTGGTAGCCCCCCAGTGTTGGAAGAATCCAAGGGGGTGATAATAGGGAGCGTTCTGTGGTAAGGGGGTAGTTGAGGATTAGTCAGGCTAAATTCAATAATATTACTGAATGTAACGCTAACATGTAACAAGTTTGATTATACAGGGAGGGCCCTGATGTGAGCACTTAAAAGGCGAACGTAGCCTGAAAAAACTCTAACCCACAATTCCTCCATAACGCTGCTTGTTTCTGCTTCTTATATACCCTATAGCAGATGTTCCAAACCTGAGATACGCATACCAGAGGGTGCATGAAGCTTTTCAAGGGGACTGAAAATATCTGGTAATTAGCTGCATTATCCTATTTGAATATTGCTTAGCAGTGTTAGTGAAAAAAAAAAATACATTGTGAGACTGAGACACAAATCAATGAGGCAGTTACAACATAGGAAAGAGTGGTAGTATTACTAGGATTGTTAAGCAAGGCATAGTTTCGTCCAGCCATCCTGAGGTCAGGTAAGCATTGCTGACCAAAAATTCTAGTCGTGATCGTTTCATGCGAAAGCGGTTGTGAAGGATACCGAAGCACCTATTGTTTAATCGGTCAACCCCAAATAAAGAGAAACAAACAACAAGACGTTGTGGTCTGCTCACTAAGATTTAATCAGGATCTTTTGGAAAGTGAAAACTCCTGCTAAATAAAGTTTACTGGTTTAATATCAGCTGGTGTCCCTTTGCAAGGTGTGTCAGAGTGTACTTTTCGTTGCTAGCTAAAGAAATGTGATTTCTGCAGGTGTTTCAAACAAGACCACATTCTCGCACATTTGACTGTCTCAGTTTTTAGGTGAGCTAGTGATAACTTGATATCCATGATACGATAATAAACAAGAGGAAAGTTTTAATGGAGTCAAGCGCGTGTTACCGGGCCCGAAAGGGGAGCAAAGAATAGTAACACTGTACCCTACCATGCATGTCGTAGAAAGCAACTAAGGAGGGTTGGGCATGGGACTGGTTACCCCATCCTATAAAAAAACTTCAACAAACATGGACAAGTCAATTAAGGAAAATAAAACACAGCCATCCAAGACAGGGGAAGGTTCTCTCGCAGGGAGGCGTATGATGCAACACAGAGAAAACCGAAAGGAGTCTGTGTTGCTGACTAACATTCTTTCTTCTAGGAGAGCCTCCAGATTTGGCACCTGGAATGTTCGGACACTGAACGAACGAGGGAAAGCGGCACAAGTGGCAGCAGAAATGAAGGAATATAAGATCGAGGTTCTGGGACTGTGTGAAACAAAGTGGAAGGGGGCTGACAAGAAGAAACTCATTACAGGTGAATTGGTGCTGTCCTCGGGACATGAAGATGAAAGTTCACACTAAAATGAAGGGGTAGCTCTTGTTATCTAAAGAAGCACAGAAAGCACTCATTGAATGGGAAGCTGTGGGACCCAGAATAATAACAGCTACTTTCCAAACAGCTGAAAATAAAATAAATGTAAACGTCATCCAATGTTATGCACCAACTAATGACAAAGAAGAGTCTGTGAAAGGAAGCATTTTATACTAGATTGCAAGATATTATGGAGAAAATAAAAAGAAGAGACATCACAATTTTGATGGGTGACATGAATGCAAAAATAGGTACAGTCAACTCTGGCTTTGAAGAAGTCATGGGAAAACATGGGTTAGGAATAATGAATGAAAATGGGGAACTATTTTCAACCTTCTGTGCTTCCAATCAACTGGCTATAGGAGGAAGCATGTTTCCACATAAGAGAATACACAAGGCAACATGGATATCACCAGACCATAGAACAGAAAATCAAATTGATCACATATGCATAAACAAGAAGTTTAGATCATCATTGCAGGATGTAAAGGTAGATAGAGGAGCAGATGTGGCATCAGATCACCACCTTCTGATAGCCAAAGTAAAAATGAAACTCATGAGATATGCAAAATTATAGACAACAATTTAATATAGGTCATCTAAGAAATCAAGAAACAAATTTACGGTCACAATATCCAACAAATTCCAAGTGCCCCAACAGCTGGAAGATGTAGAGAATACAGAAGACTATTGGCAGCAAATCAAAACTGTATGGAATGAGACATGTGAAGAAATACTGGGGAAAAAGGAACGACAACAAAAAGCTTGGATAACAACAGAAACCATCAATAAGATAAAAGACAGAAAAAACAAGAAAGCAGATTTAAACACAAGCAAAACCAGAAGTTCCAAAGCCAAGGCTCAAGAAGTGTACACAGAAGCAAACAAAGAAGTAAAAAGAAGTATCAATAGAGACTAGAGGAAATCTAAAGAGGAAATATGACAGAACTGTATAACAGCATAAAGAAGCTAACAGGGAAATACAAGGAAACAAGTTGTCTCATAAAAGACAAAAATGGAAAACTGCTTAGCAATATACAAGAGCAAATGAAGAGGTGGACAGAATATTTTGAGGATCTTCTCAATCGACCAGCTTGGCGGAGGACTGTGGAGGCTGAGATGCAAAGAATGAACCAGAGTTGGGGCACTGTACGAAGGATGGCCGCCGACCGAGAAAAGTGGAATCAATTTGTTGTTGCCCTACAAGACGCCACCAGGTGTAATGGCCACTGACTGCTCTGACGGTCGGTGGCTAAGGATCAAAGAAGAAGATCCTCGAGAGATTAAGAATCCATAGACAAGAAACTGAAAGATGAACAAGCAGGTTTTCGACAAAACAGATCCTGTACAGACCAGATAGCCACTTTGAGAATAATAGTTGAACAAAGTCTGGAATGGAATTCACCACTATACATTGGATTTGTGGACTACGAAAAGGCATTTGACAGTGTAGACAGAGAATCACTTTGGAAATTGATGAGGCATTATGGAGTTCCCCTGAAGATCATTAATTTAATAAAGAAAACATATGAAGACATGACATGCAGAGTTCTTCATGAAGGACAGCTTACAGAACCGTTTGGGATAAGAACGGGAGTGCGACAGGGATGCCTCTTGTCTCCATTTCTTTTCTTTCTAGCAATAGACTGGGTTATGAGAACGTCAATGACACACAACAGAAATGGAATCCAGTGGACTGTGACTAAACAGTTAGATGATCTACATTTTGCAGATGACTTGGCTCTTCTGTACCAGAACCGTAATCAGATGCAGGACAAAATGAAAACACTTGATGAGAGGTCACAGCAATTGGGTCTGAAAATACACAGGGAAAAGACAAAAATAATGAGAATAAATGCAGGGTTGAACTTGAAGAAACACCACTACAAGATGTAGAATCGTACAGATATTTTGGCTTCAATATAGACAAAGTTGGAGGGACAGACAGTGATATCAAAATTAGAATACAAAAAGCAAGAGGAGCTTTCATTGCATTGGGAAATATATGGAGATCAAGAGAAATTGGATCCAACACAAGAATAAGAATCTTCAACTTAAATGTCAAGTCAGTCCTATTGTATGGCTCTGAAACATGGAGAACAACAAATACAATAACTAAAAAGCTGCAGACTTTGATAAATGGGTGCTTGCGTAGAATAGAGGGATTAAAATAGTATGACAAGGTTACCAATGTGGAACTGATGACAAGAACCAGACAAGTGCCAGTGGAACACGAGATGAGAAGAAGGCGATGGATAGGACACACACTGAGGAAACCTGGTGATAGCATTACAAGGCAGTCCTTGTTCTGGAACCCCCACCGGCAAGAGAGGCAGAGGTAGACCAAGAAGCACATGGAGAAGAGAGCTGGAAACAGAGGTGAAAACGATGAGGAGAATGTGGAATGAACTTGAGATGAGGACACGCAACAGAAGGCCTATGCTCCTTGAGGAGCGGAGGGTTATGAAGCGTATAAGCAATGTTGCCTGGTTGTAAAAAAAGTCAATCCTTGAGCCTCTGAACTGGCTTTCCTACAATAGCATTCAGACTCATAAATTGACTGATGCTACTTCCCACATCGTGGCGCTGCCTGTCAGCTAAATATTCTCAGCTCTTATTGTGAAGAGGGATGTCAAAAAAGTGAGTACTACTGGTAGTCAACCGGGCGGTGACCTGAAAAAGTTTGGGAACGTGTCCATGTGGAGAGGACAAACAAACAGTAGAAAATGTCCTCAAAGACTGTTGAATCCATGAGAGGAGCAGGGTGGCGGCATGGTCATCTCCAACCCAGTTGAGGGAGAAACTGTATGGTGATGAGAGAAGCCTGAGATGGACTGCCAGCTTCATAAGTGAACCAGATGTGGTTATTTGAGAGCAAACGAAGAAGTACGTCAATGATTTCTTGATTAACTACATACTGTACGTGTGGTCCTAGCAAAATCTACAGATCATATAGATTAAAGAAACAGTCTGTTATAGAAAAGACAAATAAAAACAAATCCAAGAAATATAAATCAGTAATGGAAAACTCTAAAGCTGCAACAACAACAACAACAAATAAAGAAAAAAAGGCACATAAAACTGTCTGATTAGAAAAAATAAGCACAAAATCCTGACACAACTGAAAAACGCTTGAAAGCAAAACTTCACGTGAGTCTAAACTACTGTATCTTTCATGTGAGCATAAACTACTGAATCTTGCACATAAGTCTAAACTAATGAATCTTGCATGTGAGCCTAAACTACTGAAGCTTGCACGTGAGCCTGGACTACTGAATCTTGCATGTGAACCTAAGCTACTGAATCTTACACGTGAGCCAAAACTACTGAATCTTGCACGTGAATCTAAACTACTGAATCTTACATCAACTGCAGTCAAGATGCTGATAAAGTCTTCTTGTTTAACTTCTGGAGTGAACATCCTTTGATTATTTGCAGGTAGGAAAAATTCAGTAAGTATTCTCCTGGCTGGAACCATATGTCAATGTATAAAACTTAATTAGGTATGTACGCTTTAAAACTATGCACATAATGTGATTACTTTTGGTTTTCTTTCACAAATTTGAGTTAGCAAACAGAAAGTAGACACATTTTATAGGCACAACTGGCAATTCAGGCTTTTATCTTTTACCTTGTCTTTCAAGATGAGCCTGGTAGATAACAATATACTTGACTTCAGATCTTCAGTTATACAATGGAAAGATATATAACCTTTCCATTTATCTAAGATGGAAATGTTAGTCAGCAGATGGCAGATTTTTTTTTTTAAACTTGGGCATATGGAAAACTATATAATTAAGATACATATATGTATGAGATGCTGTGTGCAAATGTATATGTGTGGGTATGTACACATGCATTTATACATAATATAATTTGCTAAAATAAATGTGTAGTTATCATACACTTCTTCAACACTGGCTCTCATATAACCACATCTACTACTCTCAAGTTTCTTCTATCACTCTCATATAAACCCACATCAGTTCATTTCATAAAGCTGGCAGTCTGCCATAGTTTTTGCCCCAAAGTGGTTGGTGAAAGCCATACTGCTGACCTCATAAAGCTAATCCCCACATATTTTGTATGTCCAATTTTAAATATGTTGAACAGATTATACTTGGGTCTGTAGTGGCCTCAAAATTATCACTTGATGTCTTTTTTGGAAAGAGTATTATGCTTCTGTTATATCTAACTCTAGGTGTTCTCTGTGCTATATGTTTTTTCTTTTGCTTACTTTATAACTTTACGCTGTATCTGTTGACTCTGCAAATACAGGTAGGCCCGGATTTACTCCAGGGTTGCGTCCCACCTCTTCAGGGTCATTAGCTGATGCGACGTAAATTGAGGATGAATTTTAATGTATTCAAATGAGATAGGCTCCTTGTGACGGTATTGCCTCTTCTGCTTTGCAGTTGTCTGGATGTAGAAGTGGGTGCCAATCAAGTACTTTGATAGCTTCTCAAGGCACCACACCACAGCCCACTTACTTTCATCACATCCAGAACGATGCAGAACGCGAGAATTCACCGTTGGTACCTGTTACTCCAAGAGTTCTCGTTTACAATATTGCCAATCTCTGGAACTGACAACAACCTCGCTGATCTGTTATCAAGGAATTATTTTGGACAGGAGGGGAATTGACTTTATTTCATTCATTAGTACTACAATATTTAGTATTCTATGACAAACGTTGATATTAATGATGTCAATATAATAATAATTATTATATATTATATAATATTCATAGATTGCGTACGGGTACGTCGTCTCCACCACTCTCACACGTGCCACAAGTGTCACGTTTGGAATCGAGGGGGATGATGTTGAGGATTGTTGCATGGTTTGCAAGCATCTGGGTTTGAGCTCACCATGAAACACCTCGGCTGAATAAATAAATGAAATAGACCGCGTATATCGATGCATGACGCGTTAGACATAGTAACGAGAGTCTGATGTGTGGCCTTGAGCCTTATGGTCGTGTTTATAAAATGTGGCATTGCCACCGAAGTATACTAGTGTAGAACTAGGAAAATATATTACGGTAATGTAAAGCCGATAAACTAAATGGATAATGTGTAAGGACCATTGAGTCCGAATATATATACATATGTCGGTAGTATAAACCGCAATCATTGTTATTATTAACGTAAGCCGTAAAATTTGAAACGCAGTTAGAATATATAAGGCTGATAGAGCCTGGCTGTGTAAGCCAAATTGAAGTAAGCATATGTTGAAGTTCTTGTGATATATATTGGGCAGCGACCCTATGAGAACTATTAACAGAAGGATTAATTCTGTATAAATAATAATGATTCCAAGTATTTGGTTGGAACAGATATATGGATCGTTAATGAAATGAACAGTAACAGACGTGTAATGTCTGATTGACTATGGGCTATAAGACTGTACTTTATCAAGTATTCTGTAACGTGAGTGTGGTGGATTTAGATGTTATGAACTGTTGTTGTTATGTATTATATTGTACTGAATGAGGTCAGCTGTGAAGGCCCCTGAGTATAACAATTTTTAAGGTGAAGTCTCAGGGAGCCTTTCTGCTACCACCTTATGATCTCATTCAGACTTATTCTTGACTAGTATGTATGATGACTACGTCTAATGTCTAGGGTTATGAACATGTGGTGTGATGGTACTTTAATACTTAAACACACACACACAAACAAATATTAAATACTATGATCAACTGAACTAACACCGTGCTTTAAATTTTGGTATTAAACTATTTTTTACAATTTTATTTTGTCCTGAACCTAGTATTCTTCTAGTCAGGACTTTCAACTCAAAGGTGATCAATTTATGTACATATAGATAATTCAATTAAACAAAAGAGACAATTTGCCCAAACACATATTTTACAAATCTAATAATGGTGTTAATAAATTTCTAATACTACTGTTAAACTAGCACTGGATGGCGGGTCGGGATTCTGTAATCACTCCCATGTCTCTATTTCACAACTTTTAATTTTAACTTCTGGGGTGGAAATAGTTTTATTTATTTCAGTTAGGAAACACTAATTTTCGTTGATGAACGGTCATGTGCCAGATTATATACTTATCTAGCACATGTAGTAGCTGTCAGTTGTCACTCCAGCCAATGGCCACTGTTGTACTTGTCCAAAAGTAATAGGGTAGACAGTGTCTACACCTATCACTACTGGAATACAAAGTCTTCTCAAATTCTTCACTCAGAAATCTGGCACCGGACTAGTGCCAGACAAAAACCCTGTAACATGAAATTATGTTTCCTTGTTTACATCCTGTTTAATCTACTATTTCCACAAATTATAATACATGCAAAATAAAAGACCTGGGTCAGATCTATCTGACCAACCCAACTCATCCACATAACAAGGTGTACCAGTTTTTTTTTCACATTCCTCTCCTCTAATGGCTGCACTGCAGCTGCAATATTATCATTAATCTCTTTTTTCCATACAATAAGGTGGGTGATATGTTTCCACCTGACCACCTAAGAAAACATGTGTATTCTACATCTCTGGTAGTTTGTTATAAGATAAATCAACCTCTAGGCCCTGCATAAGTCTGCTAGGGACCTAGTCTAAGTACTTACAGTCGTAATATTTGTCATATGGCAGTATCTCACACTCACATTTTTAAATAAAATATTAATAATTTCTGTCTTACCACAAATTCAATGAATAAACACAGGAACGATGACCATGGCACAGATTCAGCTTTGCTGCTGGCTTGACTATGAATTTGTATAAGTATTTACTTCAGTTTTAGTTAAAATTCATATTTCAGTACATCGTCCTGGCTAAGGGACAGTATCAGTTCAAATGGCGTCGAGCCGTCAAATTTTCCAGTAATATTAAATGTGTTGGCCAATGAGATCGGACGATTCCCAAATCTGACTTCAATTTGAAAAGAAAGCCAAAATTACAGCCCAATTATCGTGTACCTCTGTCTGTCGGTCCATCCGATCTTGGCAGCACAAGTTAAAAATAGACCTGCTTTTGGCCTAACACATTTGCCTCTCACTCCTAAAGTTCCCCACTTGGACTTTGACCCTACCTCTTCTGCTTCTTTTTAACAACGCTTGCAAAAAATTGTCACCGATAGTGAATGCAAACATGAGGGTCTGTTAGACTGTCTGTACGAACCTATACAGTATAATTAATGTCCTTCTTCTTCTGTCCTTAGCCACCGACCGTCAAAGCAGTCAGTGGCCATTACGCCTAGTGGCGTCTTAGGGCAACAGCAGATAGGTTTTCTTTGCCATTGTTTCCCATCACGCCTAGTGGCGTCTTTAGGGCAATGGCAAATCAACCCATTTGCCGTTGTTTACGTAATCGAAGTGTCTGGCAAACGGGTGATCAGCCCGTTGGTAAAATTAATGTCCATATCTATATTATTATCTGGAGGAATTTGTATTTTAAAACATATTATTACTCAGGAGAAGATATTCTATTAAACTAACCAAGTTTTATGGCCATATCCCTTGTAATAAAGAAGTCCATATATTTTCCATAATATTCGTAAATTTCTACTTTTCTATAAATACTCCATCTTTCCCCCTCTCTCCCGTTGTTCAAACTGAAACAACTAGTCTGTTACGTCATAAACTGTACTATTTGGCAGGCCATGCGCTGTCTGTGTGTTTATACATGTCCAACTGCGTGACTATTAAACAAACAAGTATTGGCTTTGCGTAGTATTTTCAAATATAGTAGTAGAAATGACCCGCCTTTCTCGAGTTTGCGGGGACTAAAACCCGCTCTCGCTTGTCAATAGTAGCATTTTTTTCCATTTGGAACCCAAATTACACTGAGATTTTGCTTCAAACATGTTATGGAAAAAGAATTACGCTTCGTTTTGTTTCAAACATGTTCTATTTAATTTTACCCTACGTTACAGTCTATCAATACCCGATGCGTTTGCAGGCGGGGCGAAGACGATACATCACAACTCCCCTATTTTTTTATTTCTACATTATTTTGGACTTTATAACTACTACAAATGGTATCGGTGTATCAATGTATATCATCACAGTGAGACATCCGTGTTGTTTATTCATGATGAAAATGATGAACGATATTAAATATATGTAGTCGTCTAAACGCTACTTGTTTTCCTGGAGTGTTCTACAAGTTTCAATTACGTTCCATGACTGTTAACAGTTTACCTTCAATATTGGTTAAAGAACATAACACTTCAAATACAGGCTGATAATAATAGTAATAAATATACACTGTCAGATAGTACGAGTACAAGGTTTAATGTAGAAACACTGAGATGGAAATTATAACAATCACGTAAATAAACCTGAACTACATCATAAAGATACTTCATGATGGCAGAAGAGATGCATATATAATACATGAGTTGAAGTGAAATATCAGCCCGGTTCTCAAAGCCGGATACGCCCATAATACCTCTTCTGCTTTGCAGTAGTGGTCCAACAGTGGCTAAAACTCAAGAGTATCTAATATGGGATTCAAAGGTGTCTACCTTCGCACAAGATTACTCTTGGCAGAGATGTAGATAGAAGGGTAATGACACTTCTATCACAAAAGGGATCTTCACAAGATATTCAGATAAGTGAAAACAATGCTGCTTTGGCTTAGCACGTTAATTCTAGAATCTGCTGACAACTTTTGTGAAGGATTAAGCAATGGTTTATGTTAGCTCGTTTAAGCCCTCACCTCTGATTAACTCATGGGAATTCTTATTATTCTGGTATAGCTCAGTTTAGAGTGTGTGTAGTAAACTGACTGAGACTAACATGCAGTAACTTTAAAATGATTAAATCGAAGTTAAATTTGTAAAATTACAAATAACAGAATTTAATAATCACTTAAGTTTTAACAGTTTGAAAATAATTGAATCTTTGAAGGGCCGAAGACTAGAATGGAACCAGGCCAAGAGGAAGACAGCTGATAGGATAGTCTGGCGCTCTCTCTCAAACCTCTACACCTCACGGTAGAAGGGGAACGACTAAGTAAGTACAATAATTGAACAGTTTAGAAGAAAAGTTTCATCATCGATGGATAATAGAGACGATGGAAAAAAAGTTCACTTTGGCAGCTTATATATGAAACTTAGCTGCCAATGACAGTTCTGCTCCTTCTGATGGATTGGTTCTTTTTACACTTCTCCCGCTCGTCGCTGGTCAAGGTTGTCGGGTGTAGCTCGTTTCTCAGATATGTCAAGAAATGACAAAGTTGTTCCTTCGTCTTAAAGCGTAGGCCACTTGTCCCTTTCTTGTTCCAGAGATAGTACTTTCTGCTGGTACCACCAATAACTATGATAAAGAATAGAAACAAAAAGCTCTTCTGTGTATTGCTTTTCCCCGACACATACTTATGTGTCCCCTTTCTTCTATTCTACCATCCTATTTATCTCAGAATTTACCCTCGATGAGAATTAAATTTAATCCCTCGGGATAAAACTGTCTTTTACATTTAAATTGAATGGCTTTAGCTTTACATTACATTTAAATGAAAAGGTTAATAGTACAGATAGAATATGTTTACATTTACATTTCCACTGATTGAAAAGTGTTCACAATATAAATTGAATATGTTTTCATTTATGTTTACACTGATTTGAAAAGTTTGAAACTTCCATTAATTTTAAAGTGCATATGTTAACATCGACATTTACACTGGTTTGAAACTGTAAGTATTATACTTAAAATGTACATCATTTTTTTCATTTTCTCCTCCCTGCTCCATATGGAACCTGGGACTACTTTCTGCTTTTAGTCCTCTTTACGAAACTAGCAATAAAGCAATCACCAGCCCTTGGCAGTGGTGGTTCATGAATCATCATTCTATACGCTGAGGTTGCCAGCCTTAAATGACTGGGACATCCACTAGCAATTTTCACATATTAAAATTCACATGGTAATATACATATTTATGTTAGTTCACATGTTAGTAATAAAATATAGAATGTAAAATCACAACTTACGCCAATCCTGGCTCACAGACTTTTTGCTCAGATGAATAAAAGAGACTTGAATCAGCCTCTTACACCCATCTGGGGTGTCGTTAATTTAATGTTCCCTCTCCGACTTTGTGTGTTTCCTTATGTTTCCTCAGACAGTGGCTTTCCTTATTAAAATGATAGAGATTTCCTGGGCTGTTTTTGTAAGTTCTGATAAATACTAAAATAAAAGGTGTCCGTTCTGATAAATGGAAATTCAGAATTCTAACTGGCACGTCTGGTGTTTTTGGCAAGCGTGAATCTCACAGTAAAAAATACCACTGAAATGTGTCAGGTTATATTCACTGTCTTACCCCACCCTCTTTGTTATGGGGCTCAAACGATCAGCCAATCTGATTTTAATATTTTGCATGACTCATCTAGTGCAAAATTTCAAACATTACTTTTTTAAAATGGACTGTAAACATCCGATTGCCGGGCAGGTGAACTTACAGACATATTGGTAACCACCCACGACAATGTGTGTAAGATGTAACAAATTATTACTTTCGCTAAAGTAATGTCTTATCTGTTGCTTGATCACACACAAAATTCGTCTCTTTACAACCTTGGCGGAGATGCACCCGTGCCTTATCAGTGATTAAGCAGATTGCCCTGGGGCGATGTAAGTGCTAATCTGTGTACTGATATCGGTCGTGCTTGTGATTAACCAACTTGGTTATTGATAATGTTCTCACAGCAGCTCCTGCAAATGTTTAATATTATCATCCACAAGAAGTGTCAGATAAACAGACAAGACCCAATATACTGAAAGTAGTGAAAGAATGTCGATACAAAATATCTGCTCCTTAGCAGAGAAAGAAAGTGCTACAATTGAAAGCACGTAATAAAATCTGTACTACAAATGTACAGATTGCTGCCATTGTGAAACAGAGATCGAGAGGGTCTGCCCCGTTCTGTTACACTCCTTCACTTCAAAAATGGAACCATAAGAGTTAATATGAGTGCTTTTTATATTAAATAACTGTGGTTATTTTATAATTTTGAGATATAAATAATATTTATAGATAAAATGTAAGTAACTAGCTGTAAGCACCCAGAGTTGCCCGGATTTTTTTGGTAGCAGTTTATGAAACTTCTGACACGTTACATACGTTACAATTAATATATTAAAGTACATTGTGTCATATTTATTTACCATTATTTTCTACATTTATTACTGCAACATTATTTCAGTGCTTTTTGATAAACAATATGTTTGGTGTTGCCGTCTGGGGCTAATATGAATAAATTTCTTGGTGTGCCCACTTTGGCACAACAAATGAACATATAGCTGTCCGTGTGAAAAGCATGGATTGTTTAAATTAATGCTTGCTACCTAAAGTGACTGCCCTTGGGCCTTGCTTATTCTCACTGCACTTGCCAGGTGCACAGGATATTACAGTCGCATAAAATAAAAAGAATAAGAATCTTCAACTGAAGCGCCAAGGCAGTGTTATTGTACTGCACTAAATCATGGAGCACAACATACATGACAACCAAGAAGTTACAGTGTGTATTATTGGGCGCTTGCATGGGACAGAACTATTAAACAGTATAACAACATGATCAATGCCGACACCCCTGTCTATGTAACAAATCGCACATGTTACGGAAACAACAATAAATGGAAAAGCATTGCTGCAGGACGGACATCCGGAGTCTCAGGCTCGTAAGGATGGCCGCCGACCGAGCAAAGTGGAATCAATTTGTTGTTGCCCTACAAGACGCCACTGACTGCTTTGACGGTCGGCGGCTAAGGATCAAAGAAGAAGAAGAGAACATGATCAATGTGGACGTGATGGAAATAATTCAACATATACCAGTGAAACAAAAGGTGAGAACAAGACATTGGCAAATTAAAGAAACCAGCTAATAATATTAACAGGCATTCCTTGTTCTGGAACCTCAACGAAAAGAAAAATGGAGGGAAAGGGAAAAACACATGAAGGAGAGTGAACACCATATGATCAGAGACACAATATAGAAACAAGATAAACATACTGAATGTAGTGGTTTTGATGGTATTGTATGGTGGTTATGTTATCTAGTGTAATGTATGAGGTCAGCTGTGAAGGCTCCTGAGATAAATGTTTATGTGAATTACAGAAGGCCCTTCTTACTACCACTTACGACCTCAAACATATCTCTTTTACTATCATGAATGTAGCTACGTTAAAAAGTCTAGGGTACTGAAATGTAATGTGTTGTAATATAATATACAAACACACACAGGTAATTAATAAGTATAATAATATTAATAAAATCTATAACACACTGAACTAACTCAGACTGTTTTAGTTTTGATTTTAACAATTTTTTCTAAATTTATTAGTTCTGAACCAATGTTTTATATTGGTCAGAACATATGAAATGTTATGGAGTTATAAATGGAATGCATAAATATATGGCATAATAAAATAGAATTTGTGTACATAGGTATTTTATAAGACTGGTTAATATTAATAATCTCTATATTGTCTCTGGGAGAACTATTACTGGATGTGCTGTTGGGGTGATGTCATCACTCCCACTCTGTGACTACAACAAGCTTTGTCCATTGACTTATAGACTGTAGTTTAATGTTATATTTCCCAAGAATTCAGTATATATTTGATGGGGAAATATTTGTGGTGGTTTTAAATACTGCTGAATCTTCAGCAGGCCACGTATTCACTCATCTTGTCTGTGACGATCTGAAACTGGATTCCTGTGGCCCACTCCTCTCCGTAGCTGGAATACTATGCTAGGCTGCACCGACACAAATGTTAGGCGGCACACACATCTGCTTGTGTATTCTTGCTTAAGTATGTGGCACTACCTTAGTGCCACAACAGAAACTCACAATTCTGAAACAAAATTTGTGCTATGTGTCAGTACTCTATCCACTGCACCACTCTTACACACAGCACAACACATCAACATTACACAGAATGGGTCAGATCTCTCTGACCAACGTAGCACATCTTACCCAGTTGTTTTCATATAGTACCAGTTCCCCAAGACTGCCTTGCATCTGAGATATGTTCAATAGTTTCCTCTTTTCTTCAATAAGATAGGTAATATGTTCCCACTGATCTCAATAATAGATCTGCCTTCCATAGTCTTAGTTAGGCGTCCATATATTTTTTGTTTGTCTCTAGACCCTGAACTTGGGCTGGGGACCTAGAGCGAGCACTTACTTGTCGTAATCATTTTATATGATATGGCAGTATCAATCACTCAAAATATTAAAATATACAAGATAAATGCTTTCATTCTTACCAGAATTCAGAATTGAGAACACAGTTATTACTAGCAAAACTCAGCTGAGCTGCTGGCTATAGTATGGCGTCCCACTAAATTGTATATAATATCTTCTGGGAAAAACACCACTGGAAATAACTGACTGTGTCCCTGGACAGACTATTGTCAAATGGCAAAAATGCGCGTCTCTATCCCGCTAATATGAATACATTTGTCCAATCACAGACTTCCCCCCTAACTCTTTCAAATCCTCAAACCAAAAGTCAAATTTCAGTCAGCTCTCAGTCAAGTATGTATTATTGTCTGTTGGTCCGTCTGTCTCTACTTGGTTTTTCACAAAACACACTTGTTTCTTGGACCAACTACACGCAAACCCCTACACAAATCTGCCTCCTAAGTTATTTTTAGCCACAATTCTCCAACCGTCCCCCTCTCGTTCATTACAGCTAGATTTTAGCATTTCCGTGTATCAAGGACGCTATTTTGAGGCTTTAGTGAAAGTGTGCACAACAATACTGTCGCTAGTCTGATGTGAACAATACAGTCTTTCGTCAATATCTTCCATGTTATCTGTCCGTCTGTATAAATGAAAGTATATTATTTCTCTGCTTAAGATGGGCTATCAAACTAGCTAGGTTTTATATTCATAACTTTGTTATTAAGAAAAAACATATTTTTTCTCAAGGTTAGTTTTTTTTTAAATTTGTCTTCCGAACCTTCTCCACGGCGTTTGCCGCTGAATTCAAATAAAACAACCAAGTATCGTAAAACGTCCAAGAAATGACTGTTTCGAATAAGAGCTAAGGTCTTTTCTGTCCATTTCCTTACATTGTGTTAACTAGTGGCGTGAATTTTTTTTTTTCTCTTTTATTTCTTAAACTACAACTTGCGTCATTTTGCCCATTAGGTTCAAACACGTGTTCAGTCATATTTTTCCTTTTTATATCTCCGTTATCCTCCCGTCTACAAGGGTACCGTTTCGTCTGCACATCTAACTAGTTAGTTTGACTGGCGGTAGGAAATGCGGGCATAGGCGAGCATGTATCCTAGTATCTTACGCCTTATTTTTATCCCTACATTTTATCTTTATAATTGGAGACATTTTAACGTTGTATCACGGTAAATTTATCACACTGAACATTCTTGAACAAATAGGATGGGACAGGAAACTTGGTGTAAACTTGGTGAAGCTGTTCACTCACAAGTCAAAGGTAATGATGAAATTAAATACTTCTATTTAAACTATCAAACCATACAGACAGGGCAGGTGGAAGGGGCAGGTTGGAGAGGCCATACAATCACACTGGCACTGCGTGAACAGCTAATAAATAACAAGGTATTCCCTGCTTGCATTCACAATAATGCCATATATCCAGGCTGTGGTAAACAAGAAATTCAAATCAAGTAAACCAGTATAACAGTTTCCAAGATGCACTTCAAAGTTTTAGGAAAGTGAGTCAACCCTGTGAAATTTTTTTTTTTTTAAACGCCACCAAAATCTACATTTTATTTTGACATTAATTCCAGTTTTAAATTCATATGAATTAACATTTTCTCAGATCAGAAATTCCCCCAATTCTGGCACTACTACACTCTATTACATGAAACAGGATCACTGTGTCTGATGTTGCTAGTATGTTGTAAGATATAACATTTACAAATTTCTTTCAAGATTGTCTAATATAGAATTCAAGATTGTCTAATATAGAATTCACTTCTGATTTCGGGAACTGCGATGGTGTAATAGTTACCACACTACGCTGGTGATCAGGTCATCCAGGTTGGAGCTGTCGACCAGGGACTGGAATAACCTGAACAGCTCCTGAGCTGACCCAGTTCTAATGTGTACCTCCGAAACCGGCGTGCCTGAATGGTGAGAGGACACCTGTCATTGTACAGGGGGAAAAGGGATACTCATGTAAAATCAGTCTCAGGATAGACACATTAACCGGAGATTTCGCCTCGAGTAATAGCAGGGGAAAAAACAAACTTCTGATTTCAATATGTTAAACATAAAGAAATTGTTTTAGCCACGTCTCCACTGTCTGCTTCTATAAAAAAAACATATCTTACTTTTTTTTTTTTCATTTTCGTTAACTTTGTTGTTGTTGTTGTTGTTGTTGTTGTTGTAATTCTTTATTTTTGTTTTCTTTATTTAAAAAACATACTTTAATTATGATGATTATTGCAAATGTAATATTACTTTTATAATGATAAATGCCTTAATAATGCTTAAAGTAAATGTGAGGACCTATGTCCCAATCTTGACATATGGATGCAAGTCATGGGCAATGACTACAACCCACAAAAGCCAGATTCAAACCTCAGAAATGAGGTATCTGAGGAAGGTGGTTGAAGTAACAAGAAGAGACATGGTCCGCAACCAGACGATACGTCAAGGCCTAAAATCCCACCCGCTGCAGACCCAAATAGAACAGTCCCAACTAAGATGGTTTGGCCATGTCTGCAGAATGGGAGAAGATCGGCTACCACAACAAGCATGGGAAACAAAGAGCCAGGGATCCAGACCTCCAGGACGACCCAGAGTCCGCTGGGAGGACAACATTAGACAATCTTTGAAGGACCGAGGACTAGAATGGAACCAGGCCAGGAAGAAGACAGCCGATAGGATAGTCTGGCGCTCTCTCTTCCAAACCTCTACACCTCACGGTAGAAGAGGAACGACTAAGTAAGTAAGTAAATGTGAGGATGAAAGGATATAGTATATACATGATGAGAGAGAGAGGAAAGGCAGAATGTCAGACGGGCTTGCGTGCCCAATTCTTAACCCTTTGAAAATAAAGTTTGTTCGTTCGTTCATTCTTCTCTGACACATCTGTGAATATCTGTTATCAATTTGTATTGTGTTTATACATCTTTGTCCCTGAAGAAGATATAGGCCACATGGCTATCACATAGGTACTTATGTCTCTGTTATGAAATATATTTATATATTAATACAGTTGCAGGTAGGTAGAGTGTATTTCTTCAATTTCATATTCTTCCTCTGCAGTATTTTTCTAAAGTTTCCTGCCACAAACTTCTATTAACTAGCTACTCTCAAATTCATGTTCACAGTTCAGTACTTTCCATATGATTTATATTATGTCCATTCATCACATTGATTGATAACCATTTTCATTTATATTATATATATATGTTTAACAAAGATTTTTATGTTATAATTAGTACCTTCAGTTACAAGATCCAGGTGACTCAGCTAAGCTCCTCAGACAGGCAAAACAATTATACAGTATGGAGTGGACTCTGACCGTCTCTACGTGAACAAACAATACACTAGAACTATACGTTAGTTAAATCCAACTCAGAAAATGTGTACTGTGGCATACTATTTGCATGAAGCATGCGACTAGTTAACATCGGGTTAAAGCAAACACACGCACATACAATAACAATAACACTACTTTGGAATGGGGGGGGATATGGTTTTAGTCGCTCCAACTGTAATATATCCCTGGACTTTTACATGAAGTCGGCTGTCTTAGTTTGCAGATCGTCTACCGAGTGTTACTTATCATGTTGATAATCGACTTCTTGAAAAAGGTTTCGCATGTTGCCTGGTAAATATACTTGGCAGTAATTCGTCTGCAACTGTTTAGGCTACATGTGAATGCCGTACTGAAGAAATGAAAGAAGCTACGTCATGAAACAATTTGTCTTACATGTCACACGCGTTAATACATGGTAAACAAACAAGTCACTCTACAAAATGACATACCGCGACCTGTCCATAACTGGCAGCAAAACATTTCTCCACTAGTTGAACAAATCTTCTGCGAAGTGCAAAGGATGCAACAGATGCCATTTTAGGTCGGGGGGTCAAAGGGCAATATGGCTTGAATTGAATGCTTTAAAAAAAATTAACTGGAAAAGATGCGAGCCATGAAGAAAGTTAACATGAAACAGGCATGATTGACTCTGACGAAGGTTTGACGGACAAATGAGACTCAGGAGGGAGTTTCGTAATGCTTGTTGATGGTAGCAGATAACTGAGGACATCAGGTGTCATCCTGGACACTCCGGACCAGTGGCCTTCTAAGGGGGGTGCGAGGGGGCGGACCGCCCCGGGTGACAGCCAGGAGCGGGGGTGCCATCGGACACTTCTATGATAGTACTTACTGTTTAAAATATACTTGCAAGTGTGATTCTTTATGGGACGGGGTGCCGAAGGTAGAATACTTTAAGTACGGGTGTCATATACTTTAAGTACGCCTCTGCTCCGGACTTTCTCTCCCGCCTCCCACTTGTTAACAACTTGGCAGTTGAGAGACACCTTTTTTTTTTAAATTTTGTTTCACTTTGTTTATTTGTTTGGTTTTTTTTTTTAAAGGGAGAGCACATACACATACATTCACATAATTTTACATTTTTTGCTTGCTCTATTTGGACTGAGTGGAATGGGGAGATGGTTTTGATATCGTAAATTAGAACTATTATTTTGAGTTAACTTACACTTCACATCCTATCCATCAAGGGTTGAATGCGAAATTTTTTCTTTAAAAAATTACCAATATCTTCCTTCAGACAAAATGTCCATTCTTTAGGCACTTGACACTTAATGTTGTGAAATTGACAGGGCTGTGAAAGCAGCTCTCTGCTTGTTATGTGATGTAATCTGTGATACGGCTATTACAGGTCAATAGAACTTTTTTTTTTTTTTTTTGCTCGATCTCATAAAACCTATACCAGGTTTTACTATCGCCGTATAATTTCTCCTTCACGGGGTTGATGAAGAAATGATGTCGGTCAAGACCATTTGCTAGCCAGGAGCGCAGTCAAAATTGAGCTCTAAACTCCAATTAAAAGGTCCTCGGGTGAGCGTTCGTATAGTCTGTGATAATAGGTCTAAATGACAAAGTACTTTGCCTTGTGGCGGGCTTTAAGTGCACGTCTCTAGTTTCATACATTCGTGTATGTGCAAAAGATGCAAACATCTCTTCTGACGGTTCATGGACTTCCAGATGAGAAGAAGAAAAGACTACATCGACTATGAAAGTCCTGTTATTTCTCATCCAAAGCTCCACGGAACATCGTTAGGAATCCCGCGAGAAATATGAAATAAATACATTTTTTACCGCAAATATCTGCAACTCATCATGTAGGATGTCCTTTGCAGAACGTCGTTCTCATCACAGCCCGCCTGAAAAACTCTCGATCTCTAGCCAGCCTTCCCGCCTCCTCCATTGTCGTATTCAAAGTGTCTTCAATTTCCTGTGTGCACCGTCATCTTGGTCGGCCCCTGCCTCGCCTTCCAGGTACCATACCCTCCATCAATGCTCTTTCTAAACCACTATGACGTTTAATGTGGCCAAAGTATTTCAGTTTCCGGGACATGATATTGTTTATGAGCCAGTTTTCCTCCATGTTCAGGTCATGTAGGATGTCTATATTTTTCTTCTTCTTGGTCCAAGATATCCTGAAAATTTTTCTGTAACACTTTGCTTCGAAAGATTCGATTTTTTTTTATAATGTTTGTGTAATGGTCCATGATTCACTTCCGTACGTTGCCACCGGAAAGATGCACGTTTTCAGAAGTTTTACTTTTATTAATTTGCTGGTGTTATGCCATAATAATAATAATAATAGCCCCTTCAGTCATAACTGACTATGGGAATGCGCCCCTGAGGTGACAGCCCTCAGCTGCTTATTTTCCTGGTGCTCCTTTCGACGTTTTCTCCTCACCTCTGCTTCTTGTGTGAGCCTCTCTTCGCCCAATCTGAGGTGGCGCCGTAAACAGCATCGCCACTTAGTGCGATCGGCAGCTTTATCCTCCCATGTTGCTGGATCCATGTCCAGTGCCCTCATATCTCTCTTGCACACATCTTTGAACCTCAGCTGTGGTCGCCCAACTGTTCTCTTGCCATCTGCTAATTGTCCGTAGAAGATATCTTTTGGGATGCGACCATCATCCATGCGGCGAACATGGCCAAGCCAGCGAAGTCTGCGCTGTCTAAGAAGCGTATACATACTTTGAAGGCCAGCACGTGACAACACCTCGACATTTGTCACTTTATCTTTCCACGAGATGCCGAGGATGCGGCGTAGACACCGCAAATGGAAGGTATTGAGCCTTCTTTCTTGCTTAGCATAGGTCGTCCAGGTCTCGCTGCCATATAGAAGTGTGCTGGTGACGCAGGCATTATATACCGCAGCTTTGGTCTTCATTGTGAGTTTAGAGTTTCCCCAAACACGCGATATGAGGCGGGCAAAGGTAGCTGCAGCTTTGCCAATGCGGCTGTCGATTTCTGTATCCAGTGAGAGTTTGTCATTGATGGTAGACCCTAGGTATGTGAAGTGGTGCACCACTGCCAATTCATAGTTATCGAAAGTGATAACTTGTGCAGCACCCACATCCTGACTCAGCACATTCGTTTTCTTTAGACTTATTGTGAGGCCAAAGTCCTTGCATGCTTTAGTGAAGCGATTCATCAAGCTCTGAAGCTCCTGTTGGCTTTGAGTGACGACTGCAGCATCATCAGCGAACAACAAGTCTCTTATAGTGACCCTTCTGATTTTTGTTTTTTTGCCTTCAGCCTTGAAAGATTAAACAGACGGCCATCTGACCTAGTGTGAAGGCATATTCCTTCAGTTGCATCTCTGAATGCATGTTTCAAGAGTAAGGCAAAAAAGATTCCGAAGAGGGTCGGAGCCAGAACACAGCCTTGTTTAACGCCACTTTGTATATCAAAGGGCTGTGACGTGCTTCCAGCATATTGGACTGTTCCCTTCATGCCGTCATGGAATGACTTTATCATTTCCAGCATTTTAGAAGGGCAGCCTATTTTCAGGAGGATTTTAAAGAGTCCATCCCTACTAACCAGGTCGAATGCTTTTGTGAGGTATATAAAGGCGATATATAATGGTCTTTTCTGCTCTCTTGATTTTTCCTGAAGCTGGCGGAGAGAGAAGATCATGTCTGTTGTTGATCTGCCAGCTCGGAATCCACACTGTGACTCTGGATATATGCGCTCAGCTAACTTGTGTAGTCGCATTAAGATGACTTTGGCAAAAACCTTACCAACAATACTAAGAAGAGAGATGCCTCTGTAGTTATTGCAATCACTTCTGTCTCCTTTATTTTTATACAGTGTTACAATCTTGGCATCTCGCATGTCTTGAGGAATAATTGTCTCTTCCCAGCACTGGCACAGCATCCTATGCAGGGGATGTAATAGGTTCTTCATGCCATAGGTTCTTCATTTTATTTAACCTCTGCATTGCTATGGCCAGTCTCCTTCTGAGCAGTCTCCATTGTTGTTAATTATGGAGCCAAGATATTCAGTTTCTAAATATTGCAATGTTTTCGGGCAACAATCAATAGGTCGCATATTTGTGATTACGTTGTCTCCGGTTCTGACAGAAGAAAAAAAATCACCCAGTGCCTATCCTGAAATTGGGGGGGGGGGGGGGGGGGCACTGGAGAAACACGCTGAAACGTGGCATTGAAAGTAAACGTTATATTAATGTGGGTAAGAACTTTGTTTTGGTAAGTAAATTCCATTTGTATTTTCTATTTTGGTATTTCAAAAAAGATTAGATAGTACACAGAACAACAATTATTAAGAAAACATGCGCTTTGCCCTGCCAACTTTTTTTTGTGTGGGTGGGGGGGGGGGGGGGGGGGGGCGGGGGGGGGCGGTTTGATCTGTAAACATTTTCATTTGTAAGGATTTTAATTGAAGTTAATTTGGGAGTTTCTGTGTGGAAAACTAAACGTTAGAGAACGATTGACTATTATACACTTGAATGTCTTTATGAACAGCGAATATTTTTATTTTTTTAAACAAGTTTGCCACAGATTTTCTTTCTACAGAGAAGCGCTGTTCCTCCAGAGACTTGGCTCCGTCGATTTTATTAATGAGAAACAATCATACAAAACTTACACATCACAAAGGAATGGACTCTGGAGCAGCGCTGACAAGCTTGTAACTGCAACAAATACCGGTACCGCTGGTGACGGTCGGCCAATTCAGCCCTGATGTCACAAGATGAAATTTGGGCTACCTGTTTCCGATCTCTCCTTCGCTACGGCAGTAATCAGTTACATTTTTGTACTGATATTATTGCGATTTTTTCCGAGTCGCACCCTTTTCTTTCTCTGTCCACAGTAGCAGATATTTTGTATCTACATTCTTTCACTCCTCTCAGAGATAAGTCATCACGTCTGTTTGTTACCCGTCCCTCCCTAAAGGTCTGCAAGGAGCAACAGAGATAATATTAACGATAGGCTTGTTGGGGATTCTCGTGTACCCAACCTTGGCCGGGACAGATAATACGGAAATCGGCAGCGTATTTGCTAATTGCTGATGAGGCCAGGGTGTGCGACAGATAAGATATTATTTGTCTGGGTGACACATTTTGGACAGACAAGGATGACCTAATCACTTCCTGTTCGACTTTCACGTGCAAGATTACTTTAGATAGTAATAATTTGTTACATCTATAACACATTGTCTTATGAGTTTAAAGATGTGTTGGTGAGTTCGCCTGCCAGGGATCGGATATTTTCATACCATATACGGAAGACTTGACCCCTACGTTACGTTCAAAATTTGTCCATGTCAGGAATATTTTGAAATCCTTAAACCAGCATGTTTGAAATGACTGGAGCTTTTTCTTAGCTTCATAACAAACATATGCAGGGGGAGGACAGTGAATATAACCTGACAGTTAAGACACTGTGAGATTCACGCTTGCCAAGACATAACCAGACTTGCCAAAAGTTAGAATTCAGAATTTCCATCAATCAGACCTTCTTCTTTTATCCTTAGCCACCGACCGTCAAAGCAGTCGGTGGCCATTACGACTGGTGGCGTCTTGTAGGGCAGCAACAAATTGATTCCACTTTGCTCGGTCGGTGGCCATCCTTCGTACAGTGCCCCAACTCTGGTTCATTCTGTCGTAAAGTTGTGTGTAAACCCACTTTTTTGTTAATACACTATGTCGATATACAAATTTGCACAGCCAATCCACGTTTAACAGACTCTGAGACATAATAAATTACACGAAGTCACGGTCACGCAACATGGCGGCAGACAGAATAAATTAGGAAAAAAAAAACCCCGTCTGTTGCTTCAGAACTCGGTCACGCAAAGTACCAAAACGCAACTAACCAATCAGCTTGCCCTGGCAATCAAAAAGACTAAAACGCCGCGAACCAATCAAAAGGGTTCCTTATGCAGTAGAATTTACCTGCATTTACCTATATATATGTGCGCGCGTTTTATTCAAATACATACACGGGACCCAAAGATGCAGAAATAGAGAATGCAGTCAGCGACCCATAGCTTGACTGCTTGCATCAGAGTCAGCGAACCAGAGCTGACTAAGACCCTACTCCACCTCCACGTGGTGGTCCTGGAAACAGTCTGCATCACTGCAGTCTTGCTGAGTGAGTAGGGATCGCAGGGGGAAGGCAAAACCGGTCCCAAAAACTGCCGTGCTGAAGTCGGATGTGTCGACCGAAAGGTGCAGATATCACAGCTCTGGTGTAAACAGACACAACGCAACCAACGTCTTTTTCAGGACGAACGAGGAAGAAGAAGAAATACACACACAAACCCGAAGGCCAGCTAGAACGACAGACTGTGGAAGAGAAAGTTGTCAAGACTGATTCCTGCTTACCTGCATGCCGGGCAAACTTGCTTCACTAAGTCGAGTCAAAATCTGGCTTGTATTAATCTTAGAGGGTAGGTAAACTTACTATAAACTTTTAGGAGTTTTAATATGCCTATATCATATATAATGATTGTATTTTATAGTATCATGTGTAATGATTGTGTATGACTGTTGAAAAAGGACCCCCTCCCAATCCCATGAAAAAAATCTACACCTGTAAATAATATCACTTTAGTATTTTAGTTTTACTATGACTGTATCATGTATAATGATTATATTTTACGGAATCAGGTATAATGATTGTATTTCCTGGTATGATTGCTGAAGACGAAAACCACTCCAACCTGAATAATAACCTAACAGTCCTTGTTAGGACTCATATAACTCCAACCTGAATAATAACCTAATAGTCCTTGTTAGGACTCATATAACTCCAACCTGAATAATAACCTAACAGTCCTTGTTAGGACTCATATAACTCCTGCCTGAATTATAACCTAACAGTCCTTGTTAGGACTCATATAACTCCAACCTGAATAATAACTTAACAGTCCTTGTTAGGACTCATGTAACTACAACAATATTGTTAGGGTATATTTTACCAGCCAGTATAGCACTTATCAGAGATGGTCTGGTATATTATAGGTGGAATGAAACGGTTGTATAATACGGTGTACAAATTATTGGATGTATTCATGTATTGAATTATCAGAAAGAATGTTGTGCAAGTAGACACCTGTCATGTCTCACTATTGCTAAATCATACTGAGCCATGTTGTCATTCATCCTACATGCAGACACCTGCGACACCCTCATCTCATATACACTAGAAATAGGTGGGCTTGATGACATAAATTAGCCCCTATTTTTCCTTGTTACATGTTTATTCGTGTCATCCAACCGGAGGTCGTATGTTCAGGTCAATCCTGCTGCCTGGAACTTCGCAGGAGCATAGTGGTTGTATCGGAGCTACATGCTTAGTTCCCCTCAGTCTTGGGCGGGCTAAAGGAACGATCATCAGCGGGTGTTGTGTGCAACAAATTAAGAATGATAGAACTGTTTTTAAGAGACGAGTACACATTAGTACCATTTCCGTCGGCAAGTGTGAGCAATTAACTGTCTATGAAGAAAAAATGATTTAGCGTAGTGAGAGACAAGATTAACAGCACAGCTGATAAATTTTCTATAATTGATTTACAGCACAGCTGATATATATAATTGTGTTCCTATAATTGGAAGACTTGTTGTAATATATATAAATATATACGAGTATATATATATAAATTATATGTAAAATTACAAATCCATTGCATTTCATCTTCCAACATCCACCCTTCAGCACAAGAGTAGATAGTGTATATACTTAATAAATAAGGAAATTGTATTTGAACGACTTGTCTAGTTTCTAATTTTAAGTGAAATCTGTTTCCTTGTTTTGATATCACAGTTAGTTACCCAGCGGGGTGGCATTTTATGACTGTCTCCACTCTGCTAATTTTTCGAGATCAGATCATTCACAGCCGTAACTAATTTGTGATACCAGTAGTTCTCTCATACACTGGGACTTCACCATTTTCCTGCAGAAATTCTATTTATGTATTGTCAGACTATACTGATCCTATATACAATAAAAACCCCACGCTACACATTCTTTGCATCTCAGCCTCCACAGTCCTCCGCCAAGTTGTTTTCGGTCGATGTCTCTTTCGTTTTCCTTCCGGGGTCCATAGCATAGCTGTTCTTGTGATGGCATCGGGGTCTCTTCTGAGGACATGGCCAACCCAATTCCAGCGTCTGCCAGTTATGATGGTATGCATGTCCTCTTGCTAGCTCCGAGTAACCAGTTCTTGTTTGGTGGTGGTATTCGTCCAAAAGATTCGGAAAATGTTTCTTAGGCAGGTTGTGTGGAAAGAGGACAATTTCGACATTTCCTTCTCTGTTACTCTCCAGCATTCCGCACCATAGAGAAGCACTGAAAGTACACAGCTCTCATTTAGTCTTAATTTTGTGTTCGTGCTGTACTGAGAGGACTTCCAGATGTTGTTGAGACTAAAAAAGGATGTTCTTGCTTTGTTCATTCTGTTGTTGATGTCTTTGCTTGCTCCGCCGTCTGGTGTTACTATGCATCCTAGGTATGTGAAGGTGTCTGTCTGTTCCAGTTGCTGATTCCTTACTGTTATGGGATCAGGATTGCTCATATTGAGTGTCATGACCTCTGTCTTCTTTAGATTGATGTTCAGGCCCACCTGCTGGCTATACTTATTAAGTCTATCCGTTTTTTCCTGGATGTGTTGATGTTAATGTGCTAGTAGTGCAATGTCATTGGCATATTCCAGATCTTCCAATGTAGAAAATTTAGTCCATCTTATTCCTCTTGAACTGCCCTCTGTTGTCTGGCGCATCACCCAGTCTATGACGGTAAAAAATAGAGTGGATGATAAGGGGCATCCCTGTCGCACTCCTGTCTTAACCTCAAAGGTTAGGTTGCTCTGCCCTACGCTACACGTAAAGTTGGCATAGAGGCTTTTTATGATTGACACTATGCAGCTTGGAATTCCATAAGCCCTCAGTATTTTCCATAGACTGTCCCTATGTATGCTGTCAAAAGCCTTTTCAAAATCAACGAAATTAATGTACAGCTGTCTCTGCCATTCTGAGCACTGCTCTATAATGTTCCTGAAGGTAAATATATGATCTGCACATCTTCTGTTTTTTCTAAATCCTGCTTGTTCTTTCCTCAGTTTGTGGTCTACTGCTTTTGAAATTCTCTGTATAATTATCCTGCCTAATATTTTGGTGGGAACTGAGAGAAGAGTTATTCCTCTCCAATTATTGCAGACTGCAAGATCTCCCTTCTTGGACAATTTGACAATTATTCCTTTGTTCCACTCCGTTGGTGTTGTCCCTGTTTTCCAGACTTGTGCAAATAGTGGTTCTAATAGTTCTGCTGCTAGGTCAGGGTATGTCTTAAATAGCTCTGCACTTAAGTTATCATGACCAGGAGCGTTTCCATTCTTTAACCCTTTAATTGCTGTGATAATTTCTTCTTTTCATGGAATGTCTGTATTAACAGCTGGATCGTTTTTAGCCTCGGTGTGACAAAACGTCTGAACATGCTCTTTTGTGTGATATCTCACACCTTCAGCCCTCCGGCAGTATCCATTTTTTTTTTCATTTTTCTCACTCATCGCTTTTATTTGGCATAAATCATGCCTTTTCATTCGTTATTTTCACTATTTTGCTCTATGCTGAAGTCTCTAACACGCCACTCCCTATGGCAGTATTTGCTACGGGAGTAATTCGTATCTTATTGTGTGCCTCTCCTCAGACGTGTTTACGTTCCGCCAGCTGAACTGTGGTATCATCGTAACAATACCCAGTCGTCAGACCGGTCACCCGCTTATCGCATAATCCGTCTGACCACCCGTGGAAACGTGTCGGGCAAACATTTGACCTCATTGGAAAGCTGTTGATCATGTTGACACAAGCTTGTTTGTGCGTACGATGAAAGAAGACAACACTGTCTGACCAGACATATGTCTGACGGAGGCATGCAGATAAAGGGGATAATTAGATAATCTATCGGGACAGACATATGGGTGGAAGTCATTACGCCAGAAACATACGGTCACAATATTGTGATATACAGAGGTGCGCCAGAAGTCTTATGTAACGATTTGACATCACTGTTGTAAGAGGCCACGCGTGTATATTAAATTTAATATTTTCAAATACGAGTGAGATGAGTAATGAAAAACTTCCCCACCAAAACAGTGCTAGATAGATTTGATTGGTTCGCCAGAAGCTACAATGAATTGATTGGAACATTCAGCAGGAAACACAGCTGGGATTTGAAACTAAGGAGTGTGAGATATACTGCAGAAATGAGACACAGAACAGCTCAGACTGCATCGCAGCGTCAACTGAACACCTCCTACAAGCCAGAGGAAAGAGGATAGGACTTACAATTCCACAACTAGAAGTGCCAGATCGAGTATTGGGCAACTTTGGCATTTACAAGTAAACCCGCATTTTTAATACAAGACTGGAAACTTGGGAATTTTATTACAAGGAGTCAGAGAGGAATTTAAACAAAAGTTTTCCCAGGCAGGATTCATAGAACACCAGCCGTCAGTGAAATTAACTCATATTTCCCAGACACAGTCATAAGAGGAGTTATACCAACAGTTTTCTCAGGTAGGATTCATAGAACACCAGCCGTCAGAGGAATTTACTCATATTTCCCAGACCAGGTCATAAGAGGAATTATACAGTTTTCCCAGGCCAGGAATTTACAGAACACCAGCCGTCAGAGAAATTAACTTATATTTTCAGACCTAAGTGATTCGAACAGCATCTAACTAAAGGGATGTGTGTCCATTCTAAGTGTAAACAAATTATTTACTAATGTAAATTTTACAGGTTTCTTGCTAAGTGGTTATATATGAGGCTGGTAATCTCAACATATGAAAAAAATATATTCATGAACCACTTCAGCAAGACTGGTGATTGTTTTTAACTAGTCGTGCGGGAAACCCGACAGCAGAGAGACCCCAGACTTCGACTGGAGCTGTCATGAGTGATGATTACATCACATGTACATAAAGTGTAACATATTATCTTGTGAGAATTATGTACCTTTTTAATTGTAATTCAGGCAAATCATTATTCATGCACTCCAGACGCAATTTCCTCGTTGACACCCAGAAGAATATTGGTGAATTTTCATCATATCCCCTGAGTTACATTGTGTGCTCGGGAATTTAATTCTTCTGAGAGGTTAACATTGGTGGGTGGAGCACATAACAATGGGCATATTAGTTTGCGGAGAACAAATGTACTCATCAGAAGGCATTTGTTTCGTTCTATCTGTCACAGTTTGTGGTTACAAGCCACCAGACGACTGTGGTAATAACGCCGCTAGTGTGAGAGAAGAGCATCACCACCAACCACCATGTGATGCAGTACTGTAGTTTTATTTTTCAACAGGCCCATTCTCTTTCTATCTGTAATTTTGTCTTGTAACTACTTGAGTTTGGTTTTTTTCTGTAGGTAACGTAATTTCGGTTTTTTTCCAAATAGGGATTACTGTAGGTTAAGTACAGATTTGCACCAGTTCTTTTCTCTAAGTAATTGCATTCATGTAGGCATTTTCTTTGTTAAAGTAATCGCGGTCATTTTATTGTAATTTCTAGGCGCGTAGTTATTAGAGGGCTGAGCATTATCTCCCTACGAGTAGGAGATAATTCCGTACTCCCGTACATTCTATGTTTAAACGGGGGATGGGGGTTAGTAAGCCCTACCCAGTTACGTCGAATTTACGCTTAGAACGAATCCAAGTCGATTCTGCTCACGCGGGCCAGGTAACATGACGCAATTCGTTGCACGTGGCTTCCTACACATAGGTCATTGGGTTACGCTACTTGCTAAAAATAGAGCATTAGCATGGGATATTTTTAGATTTTGCCGATAGATGATTGGTTTAAGAGTGAAGCGATGCTATGACGTATGGCTAGGGTTCTGGCGTGGGATGTAGTGAATAAATAGCAGAGACACTCTAGAAGCATTCTCTTCTGTCTCCAGAAATTCAGCCGTGTAACAAAGCATATTTCGATTGCTCTTAAGTGGGAAATTCGTATTTGCTAATTTTGTTCACGGCACAGAGAGCGGGGGTTAACCTGCCCTACATTTTACCAACTGAAAAAAAATTGTCATCTCAGGAGCCAAGGCTCGAGATATCGCCAGTGGTGAAGGAACTGAGTCGTTCCCTTTGCAGAGAAGAAACAAATACTTCAGCGGGAACTGGTTCTATAAATCAGGAGCTCTAAGCTCGCTAAAGCACATCAGATAGGCGCGTCGCCTAGTGCTCATCAGAAGGCCATAATAAAGCCTTGAAATCAAATTTCCGCCTTCGGCTATCACATGTCGTGGTAGTGAACCAGACCCGTTATCAGTACAACGGAAAAGAGATAGGGAAATCATACTTTTCCCAACCAGCCACTCATCAGATCCTCAGATGACGACAGCCGCGTCAGAGAGTCATTGAGTCTAAAAGCCCAAGTCATCAACAGAGAAAATTAGAAGAGGGAGATAGTGTTAAAATTCCTTCTGAATGTTTAGAGTGGAGAGACAGTAGTGATACAGAGTTAAAAAATCAGAGCAGAGGACAGCTTCTGAGGTTTTATTGAAGAAGTCAGTTTGCGGATTAGTGTTCGTGAACTGCTGTGTTGGACTTTAGAAAAATTCATGCAGAGGTTGTGTAGACCGTAGTTAGGTCCACAGTTGGACAGAGGTGTTAGATTTCAATAATTAAGATTAAGATAGTTAGGAGTGGTGGTTCTAAGGTTAGAGACCCCACTTAGTAAATCCTGCTGTTTAATCTTTAACTTTCTTCCCTAAAGGTTGAAGGGGAGGGTGACATTGGGGATTTATATATTGTATGCAAGTTTAATTGTTTTGGTTCTGTTCCAGGTTTGTGCGACCTCGTACGTTATTCATTTTATTATGTTATCTGAATTTTTGTTGTGTAAATAAAACTATAAACTGTAGTCTGGATCAGTCACTTTCTTTAACTATACGGTACGTCTATATATTTGTCTGTATAGTGTGTCTGTGGTCGTTAATTAAACCTTATCTCCTTTAAGGGTGTCAGAGGTGGTGAGACTACAGCTATCAAATACGTCACATGTGGCGAGGGAGAGTCAATCTCGGTTCTCACCCCTCGAAGCCAATAGTCTCATCTGTCCACATTCACTATCATTTCTCAGCTAAATCTATCTTCTCAGTCTTTCTCATACTAGGGTCTTGTCTATACACTCAGACACACTCTAAAACTTAAATCCACTTCGTGACACGCCGAAATCGGACAAATTGAGTGAAGAAGTGCCCTCATCACCACGAAGTGACGGAAACCACAGCTTCAGGACTCATCTGGAGCTAAGTTTTATGTAATAGGCTACAGCAAACATCAAAGACATTCTAAAGCCCATTCTAAACCTCAATGAGGAACTTTAATTTCAATTTTCACCCAATTTTCCATATTTATTTTCCCATGTCACAGACTAATTGACTATTAAATTTGTTGTATGTTATTTTAACTAAACAATAATAGTTGATTCAGTTTATATGTACGAAAGCAAACGTATGAGCCAGTTTTTCTTGATAAATATATATATATATATATATATATATATATATATATATATATATATATATATATATATATATATATATATATATATATATATATATAGAGCCATTACTTGTAAGAGGGCATTCGTTGGATTACTCCAACTGGTGGCTTGACGGGCCAGAATCATTGCATAAACCCTTTACAAAAGGCGACGGGCCAGATAATAAACAAATTTGCTCAGCCCTTAAGCAGCGTTTGTTCTTGACTTTTGTGAATATCTTGTGAAGGTACCCTAACGTAGAAGCGCTATTCAGCTTCAATCTACATCTTTGCCAAGAGTAATCTTGCGCGAAGATAGATACCTTGGACGACCTACTTTTAGATACGCTGGCGTTGTGACCATTTGTGGACCACTACTGTAAAGCCATGGGCGGCAATCCCGTGACACTCAGGAACATTCAACAGCGTCTCTGGTGGTTCCTTGTTCAGAGTTTCTCTGAAATGTTCTGCCCATCTTGTTTCCTGTCCCTCTGCTGTCGTGATGAGATTTCCTTGCTTATCTCTTACTAAAGTAATATTGTGTGCACCTTGTTTTCCGCTGATGATTTTAGTTATTTTGTATCATGTGCTTCGTTCATTTCTCAGTGCTGCCTCTTCTGCCTGTCTTGCAAGATCGTCTAGGAAATGCCTTTTGTTGGCTCGGGTGTGTCGTTTAGCTTCCTTGTCCAGCTGACTGTACTGTTCGCTATATAGTTGCTTTAACCTGGGGGACTTCGCTTCTGCTTTCTTTCTTTTTTTTTCATTTCCTTTCTAATTGTTATGGTGTTTAATGTTTCTGGTGTTATCCAGTCTTGCTTCTTCCTTTCCTGGAATCCCAAGCATGATTTGCTGCTTTCCTTATATATTGTTGAAATAGTGTTGAATTTCTGGTCTATATCATCAGTCAATGTCTTTTCCTGACTTTTGGCAGACCAGACACCTTTTATTGGAGAATTTATCAGGACTTACAAAACAGCCCAGGAAATCTCTATCATTTTAAATAAGGAAATCCGGAATATGCGAGGAAACTGAACACACCAAGCCAGAGAGAGAATTAAAATTAACGACCCCAAGTACACGTGTAAAAAAGGCATCGGCTAGTGCCTTAACTTCATTCATCTGAGCAAAATGTCTGTGAGCCAGGATTGGCGTAAGTTGTCATTTTACATTCTATATTTTCATTACTAACATGTGAACTAATATGTATATATTACCATATTAATATGCGAAAATCGCTAGTGTATGTCCCAGTCATTTGAGGCTGGCAACCTCAGCGCATAAAATGATTTCAAGAACCACCACTGCATGGTCTAGCGATAGCTTTGTTGCTAGTTTCTTGAGTAGAACTAACCGCATCAGTAGTCCCAAGTTCTATATGGAGCAAGGAGAGAAAGATGAAAGAAATGATGTACATTTTAATTATAATACTTAGTTTCAAACCAGTGTAAATGTCGATGTTAACATATTCACTTTAAAATTAATGGAAGTTACAAACTTTTCAAATCAATGTAAACATATTCTATCTGTACTATTAACCTTTCCATTTAAATGTAAAGTAACTATAAAAGCTTTTCAATTTAAGTGTAAAGAAAGTTTTCTCTCCAGGGATTAAAGTTAATTCTCATGGAAGGTAAATTCTGAGGTAGAGGGATGGTGGAATAGGAATAGAGGACACATCAGTATGTGTCGGGAAACGCAATACTCAGGAGAGTGTTTCGGTTCTATTCTTTTATCATAGTTGTTGGTGGTGGTACCAGTTGAATGGTACTATCTCTGGAACAAGAAGGCAACAGTGGCCCAAGCTTTAAGACGAGGGATCAACTTTGTAGACTTTCCCTGACACTCCTGGGAATGAGCTGCATCCTACATCCTTGACCAGCGACAAACGTTATTAGTGGTCAGTCCACCAAGAACATACCACGCGGGGGCAGAAACAACCATGGCAGCCAAGTGCAATATATAAGCTGCCAAAGTAAACATTTTTTCATAGAACCTACTACCATCAATGATGAACCCTTTCTTTTAAACTATTCAATTATTTTCAACCTGTTAAACTCAAGTGATTATTACATTTTGTTATTTGTAATTTTACAAATTTAACTTCGACTTAATCATTTTAAATGTACTGAATGTTTGTTTCAGTCAATTTACTAAACACACTCTAAACAGAGTTATACCAGAATAATAAGAATTCCACTGACTAAATCAGAGGTAGGGACTTGAACGAGCTTAGATTAATAATTGCTTAATTCTTCACAAAAGTTGTCGGCAGATTCTAGAATTAACGTGCTCAGCCAATGCAACATTGTTTTCGCTTATCTCAATATCTTGTTAACACTTCATTGAGTTAGAAGCGTCATTACCCTTCTATTTACAAATCTGCCAATAGTAATCTTGTGCGAAGGTAGACACTCCTGAAGCCCATATTAGATACTCTTGAGTTTTGGCCACTGTTGGACCACTACTGCAAAGCAGGGGAGGCAATACCGTCACGCCTGACAGTAACTGGTAAACTGCTGCTAGGTTAACATTGTTTCCTTGATTAAGTCTAATAATTAATGTGCGACGCGTCTATTCTGTTACTAATGCAGTCTAAGATGGATACATTTTTCTATACCGGAACGGATATGAAAAATCAAAAGATTTAAATTCATAGACTGCTTGTTCAATTGATGACAAAATTTAAATTCATAGACTGCTTGTTCAACTGATGACAAAATTTAAATTTATAAACTGCTTGTTCAGCGGATTCTGCTAAAGTCTGACATTCAGGGTTCGTTCACATGGCATTGTGTATACGCCTGCTACTAAGAACTTCAGGAAAGGAAACTCAGCAGTACATCGCCAGCTGTACATCGCCAGCTGTATAGCGTATCGGTTCCGCAAGCGTTGGTAGGTGCCAATAGCAAAGTGTAAGGGAATTTTACGCCAGAAAACCGACACCAATTGTTTCGGAATATACTACTCGTCAAAAGTCAAGGGCCACTTAGAAAAACCTTGGTTGAAACCATAAAACAAATCTGATACAAACGTAATTGGTATCAGTCAAAACGGCATTTATTGAATACCAAATTGACATGTCACGTAAAGAAATGGAAACACACATTCAAACGCAATGAAGCTGTGAAGTGTGTCACCAACCTTTTCAAAAGTCACACAATAGATATTGGACAAATAGACATTTCAAAATCGGGTATGACCACCGTTTGCAGCAAGGCATTCAAGACAGCGTAGACGCATCGAGTCCACAAGGGTCCGAAGAGTATCCTGAGGAACAGCTTGCCATTCCTGAAGCAGAAATGCAGTCAGCTGTGCAACATCCATTGGCAGGGGGTGATTTGTTGACAATCTTCGACCAAGGACATCCCAGAGGTGCTCAATCGGAAAAAAGTCAGGTGAATGAGCTGGCCACGCCATCCTGATGATCACATGTTGCTGAATAAACTCATTCACCACACGAGCTCGATGGGGTCGAGCGTTATCATCTTGGAGGATGGCATTTACACCTATGGCCTCCAGAGCGGGCTGAACAATTGGTCTCAAGATTTCGTTCTGGTATCTTGGGCCGGTCAAGTTGCCTTGGATGATGTAGAGTGGGGTCCTGCCGTGTCTGTAGAATCCTCCCCAGACAATGACAGAACCCCTACCATAACGATCCACCTCTCGAATTGTGTCATCAGTAAATCGCTCTCCTGGTCGTCTCCAAACTCGAATCCTGCCATCATTGAATGACACAGTGAAGCGAGATTCATCAGTGAAGAGAACTTGACTTCATTGTTGCCTTGTCCATCGGATGTGCTCGCGACACCAAGCAACACGGGCTCTGCGATGAGCAGGAGTGAGAGGGATTCTGACTGCAGGACGTCGAGTAGCCAGTCCAAATTCATGTAAACGTCTGTGAATGGTGCTTTGACTGACATTAAAGTTTACAGTTTGTCTCAGCTGACATCTTAGAGTGGAACAAGTCACTGTTCGATGGCGCAGGGCTGACAACAAGAGGTACCGGTCATCATGTCTATTGGTGCATCTAGGGCGACCTGGCCGGTGGTGATCCTCCACACTTCCTGTGGCCTGAAATCTCTCCAAAATTCTTTGGATAGTAGAGTGTGACACTGCAAGCCGTCTAGCAACCTCACGGACAGATAAACCACTTTCAACCCACGCTATAGCCCTCATTCTTTGTAAGGTGTCAAGACTTCTTCTCGGTGGCATGGTTTTTGCAAGTGATGAAACTACCCTAAGTCTGCTGATTGTAAAACAAATTAAGAGTGAACTCTGTTCACGAAAAGTCGCCATTGCACGTGGAATGTCAATCAGCACGATTACTTCACCTGTTTGTGTGGTGGATTTGATGTTAAAGAATAAAATAGTATTTGTAACAGATGTGAGGTCAGCTGTGCAAGCCCCTGGAGTTAGTTATTTATAAATGTGTTTTCAGGGAACCTGTCTGCTACCACCTTATGACCTCAACCCGTCATATATTTTCTCCTAGTTACGTGTAAAGGTGTGTGTGAGTGTTGTCTAGCTAGATGTATGAGGTATCTTAGGAAGGTGGTTGAAGTAACAAGAAGAGACATGGTCCGCAACCAGACGATACGCCACGGCCTTAAATCCCACCCCCTGCAGACCCAAGTAGAACAGTCCCAACTAAGATGGTTTGGCCATGTCTGCAGAATGGGAGAAGATCGGCTACCACGACAAGCATGGGAAACAAAGAGCCAAGGATCCAGACCCCCAGGACGACCCAGAGTCCGCTGGGAGGACAACATTAGGCAATCTTTGAAGGACCGAGGACTAGAATGGAACCAGGCCAGGAGGAAGACAGCCGATAAGATAGTCTGGCGCTCTCTCTTCCAAACCTCTACACCTCACGGTAGAAGAGGAACGACTAAGTAAGTAAGTAAGTACGTGTAAAGGTGTGTGTGAGTGTTGTCTAGCTAGATGTCTAGGGTATATGCGATGTAATGTAATAAATGACAACACCTACACATAACAAATTAATCAACAGTAAGGAAACAAGTCACTGTTTTAAGTTTAAATTAGAAATCTTTTTACAATTTATTTTCCTGTATCTCAGTTCTTTTTTGGATACAGGAATAATGAAAACTCAAAATGATAATAGAATATATTTACACCAATTGAATTCAAATTATAAATGAGTCTCTTATTATTCACAACTATTATCTAAATGTCTCTGGAAAAGTGTCAAAGAAAACTTGCTCCTATGAATGGGTAATATTTTGAAGCACGACTGGGTTCATCATGTTCTACTATGAAATACACAATTTGGATAAGAGAGTGGTGCAGTTTGATATATCATGAGCCCGTGAACACAATCTTAGCTTGGTAAATGCTGGATCACAGGATGATGTATTTCCACTCCAACAGTTACAATCTGCCAAGTCTGGATACTGATTTTGAGATATAACCAGGAGGCACACAGTCTCTACTGTCTCACTTCTTAATATGCAGGAGGTTATACAGATCTATGTTGACCTGGGCTCACTTGGAGTCATAGATGAAACCCTGCAAGAATAGGAATACGTCCTACTCAACATCTCATATGCCTCTCTCTATCCATAACTATTTAACATTTTAAATCATAGTTAGAATCAGCCTGGTAACCAATCAAATAGTTATCGTTCTTATCTGGTTTGTTACCCCATTCATGGTCAATTAAACTTCAAACTATAGTTTGACACTTTCCTTGGCAAAGGAAACATTTTAAGTTAATAATGTCAAGTCATGTACAATCACGGTGACTTGCTGAAGATGACGGCCAGTGGTTTTCCTGGTCTTATTTCATAATACTGTACAACAATTTCCCCATTTATATTTAATTTACTTTCTCCCAAAGTGTCAGAAAGCCTGACTGGCTTTTCTACAACCTATTAATATATTTCCTAACAACTCTGTGAAACAACACAAAGTTTGATGTTGACTTCCCTCTAGATAAACTTCTCCCCACATAATTTTCATACATATTCAATAATACATAATAATAATAATAATAATGATATAAATGTTTTCATTCTTACCGCATCAGAGAAATATTAACACTAATAAGTTTGATTTGCGATAAATATGGTCAAATCCAGATCGCTTGCTGGTGCAGATCAGCTAAGTCAAGATAGTACTATTATCTTGCTTGTAGAACAACTTCAGTGTAGAAAGTTTCTTTTACAAGTGGCCCCGAACACTAACTACAAATTAGTTTTATCCCTCCGTTAGTATATTAGTCTCTAGCCAATCAGGGACTGTTTGGCTTCTAGCGTCTTTTTATTCAAAACTGAACTCAATGTTCAAATCTTGGACTAACTTCCCCTTTATTCCCACTACAGGGCAAACTGAGAAAGATTCAAGTCTGTTCGTCCATCTGTCTTCGTCAATAGCTCAGTTATATCCTACAAGTTTATAATTCTGACAAGTAATTAGTGATCCTGTTGCTGTCTGTCACACAGTGGTTTTATTTTTTTTTATTTCATTAATTATTATATTCACTATTATCGTTTTTATTCTTCATTTCATCATAATTTACTTTTTCCTTCTACACTTATTCAAATAACATATTTTATTATTTTTGGGTTCTTCTACAGCAAGATAATATATTACACTAAGTAATATGTTAGGTATAATAACCAAATATTATCATTTTAATCGTCCCCTATTCTTTATTTTCATCTATCGTTCAATTGTGACAGTTAGTTTCACTTTCGAAATGCAGACGATAGTTTAAACGGACTCCATACACTTCCCCCTTTTCCAATTTTTCTCTCTCTTACTTTTTCTAAGAAAATTACAGCGAACGATAGCAGATGTTCAAACATGCCCTAACAACGGTAACTAGGGCCTGTAGTCTATTTTTCAAACCTACCCTATCCCTCGCGTGTAGTGTTTAAAACCAATTCTGTGACGTCGCCTTGTCGCATGTTAATTGTAAGTCTCAAGGACGAACTAGTAAAGCGTGTAATATTTAACGGCGGGATCATTGTCTAAGCATTACTGCTGCATACAATTCAGCGCTCTACTGGCGTTGTGGACGACGATAGGCAAACACAGACGGGCGGGTTTATTTATTATCATAGAAGTAAAATCTTACTGAATTTATAACTAGTGGGCTACTTTGAACTGTTGTCCATACAGAAGTCACTTTACGACAGTTTGGTTGTACGGAAGTTTGAAAAAACAGATTAAAAATGTGAATTTATGGTCAGCAAACCAAATTGCACGTGATCACCATCGTTGTCGGTGGGTTGTTTTTATGCTTAACGTGCATATAGGACTGTCAGAGGAAGATATTGCACCCATTTTTACTAAAAACTTCCTTCATTTAATCATTCTATGCGCTTATATAAAAGTGTATTGAAAATAATAGGGTGGCCCTTGACTTTTGACGAGTAGTATAGTCGAGTGTACAGAGCTGATGTCGAAAATAGTCGGAAATTTCCACGAAAAAGCTGGTCAGCAAAGATCAACCACAATCACCAAAGAATTCAGTGATATCCTTATACATGGTTGTCCAGTAGTACCTTTTCTTAATGACATCTATGGTTTTGTCTCGACCAACATGTCCATTGTTATCATGGAATTGCACCAGTATCTGAGATACTAAGGGTTGGGGAATTACTTTTTGTAGTGTACCTTCTTGTTTGTGGTCGATATGGTATAAGGCCTGGTCCTTTGGCTGGATAGTAAATTGTTTAAGCGATGTGGGTTTCGCTTCTATACGTTGGATAAGCTTAGCTATTTCGGGGAATTTCCTCTGTTCAACACATATATCAAATGGATCTAAGTTTGTTGTCTCTTCTATATCTGATGTGACAGTGCTATAGTCGACCTCTGTTCCGTTAGAAGTTATAACGTTGACTTCTTTTGTGTTGTCATTAACATCTGTACCCGCATCAGGATCCTCTTGCTGTACAGTACTAGTGTGTGGGATCCTAGAGAAGAAATCTGCACATGTATTCTGTACACCTGGGAGGTGTTCAATTGTTGCATTATACTGTTGCAAGTTGATAGCCCAAACCTGTAACTTTTTTGGTTGTTCCTGTGTCTTGGTGAGCCAATTCAACAATGGTTGATGATCTGTTCTAATGGTAAGTTTAGTACCTCTGATGTAAAAGTCAAGTTTCTGTATGGCATAATGTATAGCAAAGGCTTCTTTTTCTGTAGTTGTCCAATTTCTCTGTGTTCTGAAAAGCGCATGTGATATAAATGCTATAGGCATTTCATTTGTAAAGTCTGGTGTAATAGGTATTTCATCATCTTCCCTATGCTGGACTAAGCGAGCACCTATTGCTGTGTTGGAAGCATCCGTATACAGAATCATCGGACGAGATATATCCGGATGTATTAGAAGTGGTAATCTTGCAAGTGCTTCTTTAAGATAATCAAAGGACTTCTGGCATGCTTCTGTCCACTTGAATCGAGAATACTTCTTAGTGAGAGCGATAAGTGGTTCAGCGGTCTCTGAAAATTTAGCAACATGACGTCTGTAGTATCCACAACAACCAATGAATGCTCGAACTTGCTTCACTGTTGTGGGGGCGGGCATCTTTTTTATTGACTCAACTTTTTCTGTGTCAGGGCGGATGTCATCTTTACTTACTATAAATCCTAAGTACTTTGTTTCTGTCTTCAAAAACTGACACTTGCTTAGCTTGAGTTTTACTTTGTGGTGTCGGAGGCGATCAAAGACTTGTTCGACTTTCTTTAGATGTTCATCTACCGTACCTGCTGTATGTATGAGTACGTCGTCTATATAGGCTAATGCAAAGGGATACATTCCTTGTAAAACTTCATCCATTAATGCCATGTATGTCGCTGGGCTCCCCTTTAAACCGAAAGGCATCACATTCCATTTGTAGCTACCCATATGTGTACAAAAAGATGATTTATCCTTTGCCGCTGGAGTCATGGGGATGCACCAAAATCCTGAGCGTGCGTCCAATGTGGTAAAATATGTCGAATGCCCAAGTGTTGCCAGTATATCGCCGATACGTGGTAGCGGATATGAAATTGTTTTAGTTATTCAGTTCAGTGCGCGGTAGTCGCAGCAGAATCTACTTGATCCGTCTTTCTTTGTGACAATTACTATAGGTGATGACCACGCTGATGTAGATCTTTCTATGATGCCTGCCTTCAACATGTCGTTTATGGATTTTTCTACTATCTCACGATTCTTCAAAGGAGTGTTGTAAGGTCTCAAGCTGATAGGCTCCTCTGTTGTAGTCTGAATGTCCATGTGTATTATATTGGTTCTTCCTAACTCCCTGTCTGTTAGTGCAAAAACATCCTGGTTTTTAGTGACAAATGCATTAAGTTTATTTTTATGTTGGTCGTCTACCTTCAGCGTTGCCAGCAATTGTGATAACCGGTTTGATTTGTTATCCGGTGGGTGAGACTCTTGACTTGACCATGGTGTCTTAACATATGTGTTATCATCATCTATTCTGTGAAAGTGATTCATTCTTTCTCGTTCACTGTTGTAATATTGAGAATGTTTGTACTTTATGGGCTCATTTTTCCTAAATGGCCTTTCTGCATATTCTACTCTGGGTATTCGCCCTGGAGTGTACTGTCCATATTCTACATAATTATCATCTTCTCTTTGTCGTTGACCACGGCAGTAATGAAGGGAATTCGGATATCTTGTTCTATAACTCTGGTGACTTGGTGCATTGGAGTGTCTCTCGTAGGTTATCCGCCATGGAGTGTACACTGATTGTTTTCTATAATTATTCCTTCTGCTCTGTCGTTCGCTACGGCAGCATTGTGCTGGGGTTGGCAATAAGGAACTTGTAATAAGGTTGATATAATGCGATTCCTCTCTACTATCTGCTGTTGTTCTATATATTCCACTGCTAGCTTTTTGCTGAATTACTTGGTTTACTCTGTATACATAGCGAGAGTATTCGTCATCTTTCCTAGTTGCAGCTATGTTTTTCAGTTCATTTCCACATGCTCTCTCATATGGTATATCACCTTGGTTGTATCTTCTTATTCCGTATGTCTGGGCATTACAGCGATTAGATGGTTTGGTGTTATCGGAATGGCAAACTGAGGCACGATTTCGAAATGTAGGTGGAGTGTAAGAATAGTATTGGTTTCTGTCGCCTTGAGGTGTTCTGTTATTTTGTTCCGAGGTTAAAGATGATCTTTGTATCTTAGCAATTATTGCACCTCTGTGTATTGTTGTTGCTTGTCCCGAAGTGTTGATTATCATGACTGGAAAGTCTCGAGAGGACGAAATTTCATTTGGATACATATTTTCACGTCTCTTTAGGAAGTCAGTGACAAGAGCGTCAGACGAGAAATATAATATCTTCCTACGTTCCACATCTGTGCTTGCGCTTATCATAGTGGCTAATCTGTCTGCGTCTTTCATCCATTTTCTGAATTCTTTCGGATCCCCCTTAAATGGTGTTATCACTGTCCTGATTTGATTATATTTTGCGTATTGGTCCACATTATGCCGTCGTTGAAGAAAGAACTAACGAAACGCTATAGTGACATCACAAATACAGAACACGCGTGGTCATTGCTTCGCAGCATCAAACAACAACATAACGAGCCTGTACATTCCTATGCGGAGAAACTATTAAATTTGGCAGAGGAGGCATTTTTGGATGGGGTGACAGCATCACAAGACCTAGAAAAACATCTGGTAGGGATTTTTATGGTCTCAGTAATGCTTTTGAGAGCGGTCATTGTTGGTTCCTGCTCCACAGGGGGTGGAACAAATATGGAGTGTTGTTGCTGTTGGCATGTTTCCTCAGGGAATGGTGTAGCCATGTTGTCGCTGTAGGAGAGGTGGTCACGGCGCCAAATAGTCCTATTTGTCACCGTGGGTGGTGAGTCGAAAGACTGGTCCAAAGGCACCAAATAGTCAATATGTTACCGCTACAGTGTTTTTATTAATTTGACTGACTACTAGGTGACTGTGGCAGGCCTAGTTAGTTCTATTCAAGTAGTCAACTTCTCCAATTGACTTATCTTCCAAGTGAGAGTTATCTCTTTTACTGGCTTCTTTTCTTTCCGCCAGAGGTTGGAATTCCTAGATGAGATATTTTGGTTCTCCTATCTTCCCAGGATTCGTTCTTCTCTCCTAGTTGGTTCTAGCGACTACCTCGTTGTCGCATGAAAATATAATTAATAGTAGGTAAAGCTTGACAGCTGTATAGGCGTGATGGACAATAGTGCACACGGACGTGTGATAGTGGTGTGCAAGAGAGATAGGCAGAAGGCACAGGCTGAGTCAGTGAGTTCTTCACTAAGAAAACCACACACACAGCTCTTCTTGTTTTCTCTGGCGACAATATTACTCTTTTGCACACACTGTGTCACTCACAAATAGTAGGGTAAAGGAGTAAAGGTAGATTGAGGATTTGGTAGTCTGAACTGAACGAACAATCCTATCGAGGTTAACTCAATTTATTTCAATTTAGAAATGTAAATAAATCAATAAGGATTTTACAGCACATAATAATAAAGATTATCACGAGAAAACAAACTCACAACAATTTGATGATTTTAAAGAAGAAAAAAATTATTACACAAATAGTGAAAACAAGGATTATGAATGAATTGTGTTAGTAAAGTTCCCGGCAGGCCTGATAGGCTTTTGCTGGAAAATATGTGAAATACTGTTTGTGTGAAAATGAATGTTTGTTCCTTTGTTCCTTTGGTATGAATGTTGGAAACAACTTATATCCTGGGGTTCTCTTGGAAAAATATAACGTAATCCAATGCTTGAAATTAACTTCACTGTTCGAATAAGGTATCCACAAAGAGCACAGAATCTGAACACGATTTTATCAATCCAAGATTGGTGTAACGACTTCACTGTTCGAATAAGGTACCCACAAAGGGCACAGAATCTGAACACGATTTTATAAATCCAAGATTGGGGTAACGTATCCACAGTTGATGCGATATCCACAGATAACGAATTTGCTTCCAAAGGTGGGATGGAGGGTTAAAATGGGTGGAGTATGGTAGGGTGAGGTTTGGTGTTGAGGATGTTTGAAATACTTGAATAATTGAAGTAATTGAAATAATTGAAGGGAATTATTGTGACTGGTGGACGAGGACTATATGGCCACTGGCCAAAGGTAACCTCTTTTCAGCAATACGAGACAAGACTTGCACTGCAAAAATCCGCTCCGGAATTTTATATTCTGTAAGTTAAACTAGAGGGCACTTTGTTTGTTTAACTCAAGTCTTCCTATGCACAGTTTTTACTTTACAAGAACGTGCGTCTTTCTCTTCCAGTATGCTTATCACCAAGTGAAGTCTAAAAAACTAGTTTCTTAAAGAAAGAATGAAAGAATTATTTTCGATTTACCCGCTAAATTTTTTAAAGTTCTCACGATAGCCAAAAGTATCGCTGCAAATTAGTTTGCATATTGAATGTCACTTGTACGTGCTGTGGTTTCCGAGCTCAAAAGTTTTAACAATGAGGAAGAAGACAGGCCATAAATTTCTAGACAGACGAGTCTGGAAAATCCTAACAGACCTGAACGCTGGTTGACCGAAGCTTCACCTGAGTTAAGGTGCGTGAGAAACAGTTTTTTTTTTCAGAAACTTAGGATAGACAGAGAATAAAGCAATATACAGGATGGACAGAAAATTTCAAATAAGCAAATTATCTTCACTCTGCGACACTCGTATTAGTGGCTTTTCTTCCCTAATCTATGCTCACTCCTTATACCTCTCTATTCCTCAATCTCTTCACACATGACAGCAACTGGAGTGTTGTGATTCAACTTCAAACAATTTTATTTACATGAGTCAATATCCATGATCTTCAAATATTAATTCATCAGACACAATTTAAATTCAAATTCTTTGTGTCTCCTACTTGATTCCATCTCAAAGTATAAGTATATATTGCCTCTCACTTATTTCTTTAGGTACATAGACTGCTAAAATTCGTTCTCAATTTCTATTTATTTTCCTCAGGGTTCTTTCAATGGTCTCTCTAAATCTTTGGGGTCATGTTCTCTCCTATCTCAACCTAGGTAGGCTTAACTCCTTTAAAATGCATCATTTCAAATCAATAGTTATACCTGCAATAATCAAACAAATGTCTAATACTCATGTGGCAGCATCAATACTTACGCTGACATGAGAGAGCGCAGGATATGCATTATAGACGTCAGAGCATTTCAAACTCTTACTTCTTATTTCTCGACGTAGACTATACCTCTCCTTTAATTCAGGACAGCTAATCCTGTATATCTACTGTACATGAGTTGTCCACTTTGTACTTAGTCTTCTCAAGTTCACCTTCAATGTTCTCTCTTTGTTAACTTCTCCCTTAAACCTGAGCAGCATTACCCTCTGGTAATTCGTTCGCTGTATTTCTGAAAACATGACTCTCTAATTAATATTGGTGCCTAATAAAACTCATCTTCAAATGTTCTTCTCTTGTTGATCGCTCCCTTAAACATGAGAAGCATTACCCTCTTGTAATGTCTTGGCGATATTTCTGCACCACGGTTATCTTTTTACATCAGATTATACAAGATATAATAAAAGTCATGAAAAATCAATCTTACCAGAGTCAAAGAAATTCCAAATACTTATCACAATTCCTACTAGGCACCCCTATAAGCTAGCCTTAGGTTTAAAGCACAGTTTAATCTAGTATCCAGAATTCCTACCACTATTCAATCTAGAGCTATCTACTTTCTCTGTATTGAACTTCTGTCAACCACAGGTTTTACTTCTTGAGCCCAGCAATTTCACAACTTGCTTCGTTGGGTTCGCCGCCTGGACTGACTTCTTTTGTCCTTCAATTCATTCCCATGATCCGTATTCCTGTTTTCCAGTCAATGCGATTGGTCCATTCTTCAATTCACTCACCTATCTCGTAAAACTCACGGTTAATACCTTCATAAAAACTCAGTGAGCTTCATTCTATAAATGTTTACATTTTGCTCACTTTTCTCGTGCATTTATTCTGCTCTCCGTTCGCTTAACTCTAAAGGGCGCTAATATTATGGTTATCTCCCTTAGTGGTTTATGCTCAAATGCTATGTTCTCTTAATTCAAGCTTATTAAAAACGATCGTTATACACATTTTGTAAACCAGAATTATGTACTCGCAGAAAATATTTACATCAAAAAGAGTTCTCTCCCTTACCAACCAAGCACATATATGCTCGCTTTTGTAGCTGCTAGTGACCATACCAGGACGGCGAACCGTGTGTCATCACTGTGGCGAGGACACCCATTGGGCCAACCGCTGCACAAAAAACTGGTCCAACGGCCAAAGTCCTTTGCAGAGGCAGCGGCACCAACCATTACAAGAGAAAATACCTCGTTACCACCACCACCACCACGGAAGACAACAGCACCCAAGCAGACAACAGCACCCAAGCAGACAAGAGACTCACCACCAGCGGACTTCGAGCTTGTCAGAAACAACAAAAGGGACAAAAAAAGACAAAGACGACACTCGGCACCAGACAGCCCCGACACAGATGACACAGAAACAGAACAGAAACCAGAACTGACATCCACACCAACCACTAGGAAAGCAGCACCACCACCAACCCAGACTCTTGAGACAAAGTACATGAGCAGAGCAGACAAGCCCACCTGAATTAGACTTACGCAGCAAGCTCATCATCGACCTCACAAGAAACCCAGCAGATAAAGATGACGAAGAACAAGGAAACAGCCTACACAAGTAATTTTTCATTCAACACCTGATACACCATCTCCCCCCTTCCCCAGGCACCACAAGAGTTACAGATGTATTGTGTACGTGGTACAACGAATACAGATTTAACAGATTAAAAAATTGTATCTGCTAGTTTAAAATTGACATGAATATCATTCTGTTGTATATTTTTATTTGAGATTTCAGCACATGTAGCGATTCTTTTTTAACATGTTGATTTTTGACAGAGAGTACTACTTATATTCCACATTGATAATGTATCATTTGTTGCCGTGGGTAATTGCTAACATTGTGTCTGGTTCCATTTTCTCTCATTGTTATGTCAATATTTAACCATGCTACTCATTATTTTGAAGGAAAATGTTTGAAATTCTAATTATGTTATAGTTTTCATTTCTCTATTATGTCATAATTTAACAATGCTATCTGTAATTGTGAACAATTGTGTGCAAAATGATTAGAAATTCTAACTATGTTATAGGTTCCATTGTGACGTCAATAATTAACTATGCTACTCATAGTTGTGATGGAAAAAAAATATTGGAAATTCTAATTATGTTTTAAGGTCAAATTGTTGCCCATTGTTATGTCGAAATATAACCATGCTACTCATAGCTGTGAAGAAATAAAAAGAAATTTAAAAAAAAAATAAAAAAATAAAAATAAAAATCTGTTCTTTTGGCTTTTGGCTAAGATCAAAGTGTCATACTTCTAGGGATCATTTCTAGAGTATGCCGGGTCTTAGCCAAGGTCGGGATCACTAAGAAAAAAAAAAAAAAAAACGAAACTTTTTTGACGGCGTAACTGCCTTACATAAATGTTTATATAAATAAGAACATGTCTGTCACGAAATAAAATAATACAGTATTGCATGTCGTCTTTAGTGAGAATCGTTTTAGGAAGGTTTAACTATTCTTTGGTTTTAATTGTACTATTGCGTTGAGGTGTGCTTCTAAAGTGCATTCTGAAGAGAGTGGTACCAGTTTTAAGTGGAACATAGGGAGCAGCGCTGGTGTAATGTTTACCACACTGCGCTAGTGATCAGGTGTCCAAGGAAATGAAAATGGTGAGGATGACAAGGAAAGACCTTGAACTGATGGTACGCAACAGGAGGACAACGCATGTGTTCGTGGAAGGCCTATGCTCCTTGGGGAGCTAAAGGGTATTGATTCATTGTTTGAATTATATGTTATTTGTTACAGTGACAGAGTTTGACCATAGGATGAGCAGAATAAACAACACTGAAGCACACAAAAAAAAAAACATCTATAGAAAAAATGACTAAGTAAGTATTATTATTGGACCGATGTTAATTATTTAAAGGGATAATCAAGCGGCCAATTTATCTCTATCGTTCTATATGTATATTCTTTAGCCATTTTCTGGTATTTCAATCTAGGTAATTTGTAAGTAATTAAATCGGGTGCTACTCTGATGGAAAAATATCACTAAAAACCAATTTTTCTCTTTAAATGACTTACTTTTATGAGGCCGGCTTGGTATCTATTTCTTAAGTGATATATCAGGTGTTATAATAGCTATGTATTTATTTTTATTTATCGCTATTCTTTAAGAAATAAAATAACTCCTTCCCTCTAAAAAAAAAAAAAAATCTATAGAACAAATAGTCCATTTAACAAATCATTTATATTTCTTAAACCATTTTCTCATACTCCCATGTCCTATTAAAACTAGATCACTGTTCATCCAAACTCTACGGTGACACAACTACACTGTTACCAAGTCAGGAGAGATGTTACCGGATAGACAAGCCCAGGCAGAAAACCTAGCAATTCACCCTGATTCTGTTGTGAACAAGTTTATACCACAGTTGTGTGGGTATCATGAGAATGACATCAGCCAATGATGCACGATTTTGGAGGAGTGCAAAATTGGCTGAGCGTGCCTATGGTTAGTCCTCAGGTTCGATTCCCGGTGTAATCCTATGACTTATATTTTCTTTTCTGTTGTCATCATTTATGTCCAACGAGTGCCTGTTAATTACCTTTATTTACTTAATTATTTACCGAAATTAAATACAATTTTAACTGCTATTTTTTGAAAAGTAGATAAAAACGACATGTTTACGCGCATAAGAAAAAGGTAGCGATTAAAACAACTTACATTAATCACAAGAAAGGGATGCTGTCACTGTGAAGTAAATGTAGCAGCTACTGGCACTTGATAAACATTCACTGACAATATAGATACGTGATTATCGCTCACACCACACAGAACCTGTATTTCCCTCCACCCTTATTGTGCAACATTTTGAAAAATCATGTCTTGGACACACCATGTGGTCACACTTGTTGATTTCGTGGATACCAACCACACTTTACCAACGGGCTGATCACCCGTTTGCCAGTCACTTCGATTACGGAAACAACAGCAAATGGATTGATTTGCCGTTGCCCTAAAGACGCCAATAGGCGTGATGGGAAACAATGGCAAAGAAAACCTATCTGCTGTCGCCCTAAGACGCCACTAGGCGTAATGACCACTGACTGCTTTGACGGTCGGTGGCTAAGGACGGAAGAAGAAGAAGAAGAAGAAGAACCACACTTTAGGTGTCGTCGTGTTGTTAAACCTCTCTCTACCCTCCCACTACGGATGCAAGGTCTAAACCAGTGTTTCTCATTGGTCGAATATCGCCACCGGGGGTAGTGAGATTACCTAGGTGGGCACTAAGTGGCAAGGGAGTGGAAGTGGGTGATGGAGGCGGGTCTCTCTTAGCGCGATGTCTACTTACTTACAATTGACTTCCATGAGTTCTGGTTAAAGAAATAAATTTATGATCGCTGTTCTGCACTGCGGGCAGTGATTCAATGCTCCAAGTTGCATTTCCGACATCATATTTTAAGGAACATGGTTTTAATCGTCGCCAGACTTCTCTCCGTGCGCATATAACAACCCCAGATTACTAAATGTTGTGATTTAAGACTCCTGCTAAGTGATTTTGAGAAACTGGTATCAGTTATCAAGCACATCCATCGCATTATGATTTTACTGGCCGGTCAAGTAGTTACCTTATGTGGTATTTAAGATTCTTGCAAAGCCGATATCACTGGCGTACCCTCATTGATGTCGTCCAATAAAATAAACTGACACCTTTTATCTGGACTATAAATAAATGTGCAGATTAATTGTTACTGTTTTAAATGTTATTATATGTCATCTGTCTTAGTGTGTTGTGCAAACCGCTGTTGTGAAAATGATTTTTAGAAGGTAGAGTAAGGGATGGGAGCACTGATAATTTATTCTTCGTACAATTCTCTGACGCTTACTTGAATATTTTCAAAGAAAACAATGGTCGACTTCAGGCTATTTGTATCTCCACAGAGTTTTTTTTTTTTTTTTTTTGTTCGACAATGGCATTGGTGACGGCCATACATGCTTGACTTTATAGTTCAGACTTCAGGGACACGTGACCACAAGTATCATAGTGTGGACCTCTACGAGGCGGTGGGTTCAGGACTTTCCCAGCCCTACGCGACTCTACGGAGTTAGCGACAGTTTTCTTAACTTTTTTTTGCGACGTCATCATCAAGTGAACTACTTTGTACAGGTTCATTAAGCTTGCACTTCAGTGCATCCGATTTCAACATGCATTTATGTCGGGTTGCATTCCTTAGCCATTGTTTGTCCCCAGCCTATAAATATTACACACGCATAAATGTATGTTTTCAGGCACTCTTGAGAAATAAAGAAGTAGAAAACTAGACAACAGAAAAACAACAGACGTGAGTGGCTTACTGTCACAGTGAGTGATAATTTATTTTACCATTCCGTTCCATATGTTATTACTTTTTAATGTTCGGGTTTCCTTGACATTTTATATTTTCTTTTCTACCTTTATGAGCCCCCCTTTCTCAGACCCCACCCGCGGTTTGTTTACGTTCTGGCCAGCTGCGGTCAGCTAACGATAACGTAATGTTATCTAAACGCACCTGTGGTACGTTTGACCAGAGAAACATTTCTGTTACGCTTAGAGTGTTTGAACGAGCGAAAGGGTTTCTGTGAAAGAAACGGCTCGTTAGCAGGGACCAATCTTCTGAGGTCGGTAAACGAGTTTGATCTTCAATTCAGGAGAGATTTGTTGTGGCCCCTGACCATAATATTATGCATCGCCGATCTGGGGAACTTTTGCATGGGGTCTGATGTCTTTGATGTAGTCTCCAGAGAAACCTCTGTCTTACTCTTTATTACGCATTACGCCGATACATCTGTAGAATCAGGCTATGCAGGTGTCCCGGGTAGCGTTATTTGTAAACTATAAGACTTGAGAATTTTAATACGTCAAACACACTCGTAGATGTTTCCTGCCCGAGATAGACCCTTATGGAAATAAGGCAAACATTAACACAGAACTAAATGTTTTTGCCTATTTCTTGGCATTTTCTCGGGGTGAGTTGACATATCTTATTAATATATAAATATTCATGTTAGCTTTTTATATATCTGATAGGAATGTGACGTGAATTCATTTCTGCGGACTTCACCTAGTAATTTAGTTCAGTGATAATGTAGCGCTGTCTACTGCCTTAGTTAAGTGGTGCTTAAACAGAAGGTTTATAATGGGTTAAATGATAGACTTACTATAACAGACACTCACTAGGCGTAGAATCAGTCCACAGATGCTTATCATGGGTTAAGAATAGGCTAATTAACTGTCATTTCTGTAAGATAATGTCAGAGGTGTGGATTATTCACTTAAAACTGAATAGTGAGATACAGGCACTTAAACACTGAATTATAGGAGATAGTCGCTTATTCCTTTTTGATAGAAACTTCTAGTGGCAGGGTGGAATCATGATATGCTTATTTGTGTAGCTAGGCTCTAGTCTATAACTTTCACAGAAAGCAGTCACCAGCCATAGAAAACATTTTATCCTATGATTCAGTCACAACTGTATTATTATAGCTAGAACATTGCATTTTCTATGTATTCATTTGTGGAATGTTAATTTTTCCCCAAAGGGACATACGACTTATTTTTGTAATGTCAAATACTGTAATCTGTTTATGTAAATTCACTTAATGTTGTAAGATGAATAGAATCCATTCAACTGTAACTACAAGGTTAGGTTTCCTGTATGTTTAGTTGGAAGAAGAGTAGTTTTTGCTGTCAGAACATTTACTGACAGGTACATGGGTGTACAAAATATATTAAGCCTATGCGGGCACATGCTGATAATTGATAGAGTGGAAGGAGCGGAGCATAACTATGTTATATAACATTAGTGTGCTTTTGTTGTTGCTTAATGTAAAGGGTGTCTCTTTTGGGTCTCAGTTTCAGGGATACCGAATCGCTAGAGCAAGATTCCAGTCAGGCGAAGAACGTCCCATTCTCTTCGTTCTAGAGGGTTTCTGAGTAACACCTAGCATTCACCAGTTGTCAACCCCAAATACCTGAACCAAAACCCTTTGTCAACGCCAAGTTAAGCTCATGCAGTGCAACGAGCCAACGCTAAATCTGAAATCATCTATTGCAGTAGTAATTTCCTACTCGCCTATTGGATTACCAGTCAGAGCAATGCGGCTTCCAGCATATCAATCAGCTCAGCATGTCTATAGTAGAATTTCAATCACCAGCCGTTGTGTGCCTAAACGGGGCACTCAGTCAAGCCACAGTCAAGCAAGGCCAAACTGGATTTAATGCCAAGCAAGCAATAGCGCCGGATAAGAGCGCCTGGGACGCTTTGTCCCCAAATAGTTTCGTCTGGTGTAATCCTGGGTTATGTAAAACCTCGCACTTAGGAGCGGCCATCCAAAGATAGACAGAGTTCCAGCCCCCTCCCCCCCCCCCCCTCACGCAATTAGAGGTCACCAAAGTTAGCACCAACAAGGAAAGTTTTACAGGTCAATTCCATCCCCCATGGAGTATATTTTTACGTAAAGACACTTTCTGGAGCTGGCACATTTGGTCCCACGAAAGCGGACAGACTGACACGCAGTTTATTCATTTGGTAAACCAGAGGTAAATAGAGTCTTCCAGCCCACCTCGCGCAATTAGGGGTCACCAAAGATAGCACCAACAAGGAAAGTTTTACAGGTCAATTCCATCACCCATGGAGTATATATTTACGTAAAGACACTTTCTGGAACTATTACATTTGGTCCCACGAAAGCGGAAGGACTGACGCTCAGTTTATTCATTTCTCTGTGTTCTACAGTTTTATGACTGGTGGTGTGTGTGTTTGTGGGTGTGTATTTGCATATTTGTGGTTATTGATGATTATTGATGACTATTGATGATTATTGTGGTTATTGGTGATTATTGATGACTATTGATGATTATTGAGATTATTGATGTAATTTTATGTTGTTGGTGATGAAATGCATTATTTTCATACATGCTTCTTCATTTAATTAAGTTTACACATTTATTAATGCGCTGTTCACGACCCTTCCATCCATAATTTACATTTTTCAGCTCTTTGCTATACTCTCTGTGTATGATTAAGAAAAAAGAGTGAGAGCAGGAGGTGCTTAGACAGTATAAGTGAGTTGAGGGCTTGGAGAGAGTGATAACTTTAATAAATCTTCTCCAGGTTTGTCTCAAGTCCATTTCCTATTACACTTTATCTATGTGTAATCCATAACTCTGTCAGTCCACTATCCCTTGTCGATTTCACTACTATTGTCCAACTCGACAAATACTCTACACTCTAACTCAACCACGACACTTACCGGGGAATCGAACCGAGGACCTTCCGTGCGGCACCACCGTCTAGCTACGAAAGCAAATCACACTTTCCTCCCTGCCATCTAGTCACCACAAAAATAGTGCTTCGATGAAAGTGTCACAGATGGGTTCGGGGCGATCTCTTCTCCACGACGGCAGCAATCAGGTACACTTGTGGTGAGAACTGATTACTTGAAATTTTCAGTGGTCGGCACCTTTTTCTTTCTCTGCTATGTAGCATATATTTTGCTATTTTCAAACCATTTAACACTCCTTTTTGTGATAATTCATTACATTCGCTCTGCGCTTCTCATCTTTGCTAAGATTAGCGCAGGTAAAACCCAGATGGGCCTGGTCAGTTTCGCATAGTTTTGTTTGCTCAAGCCGTGCCAGGCGATAAAATTACTCGTCTGCAGACGGATCATCATCTGACAGAGCGGAAATGTGGTAATATTTTCGCGGAGAGATAGAAGTTGTATTGGTAAACATTACTATATATGGGAGATGTGACCTTTTGCATCACGCACAGAATTTTCCATGTCGGAATAATTTTGAATTACCCCACCTAAATATGCAGTTTTGAAACGATGGGCGGGGGTTCGAAATAGAGGAACAACCAAATTCCTGATTGGACGCCGCCTATAATCGAAACAAACAACTGGGGGGGGGGGGGAAGTGCCATTATAATCTGACACTTTAGCCAGTTTAGAACACTGTGAGAATCGCTTGCCAAGACGACAACCAGACTGCCAGAGTTAAGACTAGAAACAAGATTTAAAAATCGGACGGGAACATTTTTTGAGAAATGTTTGAGAACTTAAGAGCCCAGGAAAATAACTTTACCATTTTAACAAGGAAAACCGGAATCTGAGGATTTTGGAACACGGAGTCATAGTGGGAACTTATTGTTAAAGTAACGACCCAAAGAACACACGAACAAGGCAT
>JAMPIV010014650.1:155000-172500 GCA_024509875.1 Oreohelix idahoensis | reverse complement strand
GTATAACAACAAAAGCAATTCAAGCCTGCAATGACACAGCAGTCACATTCATAACCCTCCACTCCCCAAGGACCATAGGCCTTCAACAAACACATGCCGAGTCCTCCTGTCACGTGCCATCATCTCAAGTTCTTTCCACGTTCTCCTCATCATTTTCACCTCTGTTTCCAGCTCTCTTCTCCATGTGCTTCTTGGTTTACCTCTGCCTTTCTTCCCCTGGGGGTTCCAGAACAAGGACTGCCTTGTAATGCTATCAACAGGTTTCCTAGTCACATAGACAGAAAGAAAATTCCCAAGAGAATAGCAAAATGCCATAATAGTACTAATCTGGAAAAAGAAGGGTAGTAAAAGGAAATGTCAAACATACCGAGATATTTTACCAAGAAGGGTAGTAAAAGGAAATGTCAAACATACCGAGATATTTTACCAAGAAGGGTAGTAAAAGGAAATGTCAAACATACCGAGATATTTTACCAAGAAGGGTAGTAAAAGGAAATGTCAAACATACCGAGATATTTTACCAAGTCACAAAGGAAAACTATATGCCAAAATTAGTGAGAGAAGAATGAGACCCAATGTTAAATCACAATTCAGTGGGGCCCAGTTTGGATTGAGGAAAGTAATGGGATGTACTGATGCTTTGTTTAAATTCAGACAGTTAAGTGAAAGAACAATCAAATATGACCATCAACTAAATATAGTATTTATAGAACAGAAAATGACAGTCAAAAGAGTGGATAGAATAAATTTTTACCTGTATTAGAAGGTTACAGAACACAGGGGCAACTATTAGATAATGTGATAAGATCTATGTACCATAAATATAACAGTGTCGTATGGACTCACTGAAGCAGTTGATATAAACATAGGAGCTCAACTGGGCTGTGTGCTGTCATCACTGCTGTAGATGGACAAAACATCAAAAGTAATTGCCCAAAGTCTAATGTAATAACAAAGTTGTACAAAAGAACTTAATTCGACATGTGAAAGATACAACATGAAAATTAACACACGAACAACAGAAACTATGAAGATTAGCAGATCACGAAGCCTACTTAATATGCATGCTGATGACATCAGCCATAAGCAGCTTCCAGAGTTCAAATATCTAGAAATCATTTTTACTGAAAACAGGGAAATTAAAACAAGATGTCAAAAAGCTTGTACAGTAACTTACCAACTGTCACAACTACTCACCAACATCAGAATATCAGTATGAAAAGAGAATATCAGTATGAAAAGAGAATATCAGTATGAAAAGAGAATATCAGTATGAAAACGAAACAATAGCTGACAAATAGTATATTCTTACCAAGTCTTTGCTACCAGTGTCAGAAATGATTCCTGACCACAGCACATAATATGAAGATGACATCCTGTGAGATAAGATATTGAAGAAAAAGTCACCAGCAGAGATAGCATGACTAATGATGACATCAGAACAAATGGTAGGTACTACATCCTTCATCAAGCATGTAGACAGATTGACAATTTTATGTGAATGGAGCCCAATAAATGACCACTAGGTGGCATACAACAGTAGAAAATCTGGTTTAAAGGCAATGGGAAGATCAAGAGGCATATGGATTGACAACATCACAGACATCTTAAGCTTACAACCGCCAATACAACACACTTGGCTCAGGAATGTAAACGTCAGGTCAGTCTTCCACTGTGCTTCGCTGCATTAGTGGAATGGAAATGAAAAGTATGTGAATAGTGACATATACAACAAAAGTTATTGGTAGAACAAAAAATAGACACAAGACTAATTCAAAACTGTGTTATGCTAAGATTTATTTTCACACTGTAAACAAAAAAAGACTGAGGAATAATTAGTGTATCAAATTAAACAAATCTGCACAAAACAATTGGTATATAAAAATACAAGTGACATGTAACCCTAGATTCTTGTTGTATATTCTATTGTACCATATATTCTGGGCTATATTATACAGTGTTGATATAAAACGCCAGGCATGTCATACTTGAAAGATACTGAGATATTAGTATCATAGGATAAGAATTTGAAAAACTTTTGAAATAGTAGAAGAAACAACTACTCTATGTTTGAAATGCCAACATTTTGAGAAAACTCAGTCATACAAATATCAGCTCTAAGTTAAATAAAGTATGATCATGTTTGAAAAAAAAAAAAAAAAAAAAAAAAAACAACTCAATATTGTTTAACCAAACTGACTTTTTTGTTGTTCTGCTCTTCAAGCCATTAGTGAGCGTTCAACTGACAGACAAATTAGACTGCTTGTCTTTAGCAGCAAAGGTGCAGGGTTCAATTGACATGCTCTTGTCTACCTAGCTGTAAATAGGTACATAGTTCTGCTCATGAGTTTGGGAAGGAAAAGGCAGTGAGGAAGGGAACTAATTATCCCACATCTCGGTGCTGGACCTAGTATAGTGAAGTCTCAGCAAACAAGTGGTAATCTTCAGACTTCACACAGGCCATAGCAGATTTAGATACCATCTATTCAAGAAATTAAAGATAGGAACTACTGATAAGTGTAACTGTGGCACTGATAAAATGACTGCTGAACATCTGCTTCGAAGGTGCCCAACATATGAGAAACAGCTTTCTTTGAACATATACAAGCTGATTTCTGAGAGTGAACGCAAAAGAGGATGAAATCTCTAACACTTTACTCCCCTTCTGCAGTATCTGCTATGAGACTACCTTGTTTTGAAGCCACTAGCAACAGTTTAATATATACCTCAATATTTTTGGAAGATGGCTGTATACCGCTCCACCTATGTCCTAGTCTTGACGTATGGATGCGAGTCATGGGCAATGGATACAACCCACATGTCAGATACAAACCTCAGAAATGAGGTATCTGAGAAAGGTGGTTGACGTAACAAGAAGAAACATAGTCCACAACCAAACAATACGTCAAGACCTAAAAACCCAACCCCTGAAGCCCCAAGTAGAACAGTCCCAACTAAGATGGTTTGGATGTGTCTGCAGAGTGGGAGAAAATTGGCTACAATGGCAGTTATGGCAGGCTAGGAGCCAGGGATCCAGACCGACCCAGAGTCCGCTGGGAGGACAATGTTGGACTTCTGAGGACTGGAGTGGAACCAGGTCAGGACGAAGACAGCCAATGAGATAGTGTGGCTCTCTCTCTTCCAAACCTTTACACCTAACGGTGGAAGAGGAATGACTAAGTAAGTAAGAAAATTTTTCTGGAGTCAATCACTGACTAGTTATAATTAATCTTTATGACATTACTGTATTTAACTGAGCATCCAAATGGCAGAGTGGTTAGAATGCATGTGCCAAGCTTGAAACATAATATGGTGTCACACTCCAGTTTACCCAACTGTAAATGGGTACCTGACTCTGTTCCTGAGTAAGGGAATGCAAAGGCAGCAGGGGAAGGGAACTGATTACCCTATCTTTGAAGCTGGGTCTAGTGTTGTCAAATCTCTAACACTTCCATTACCTTTTATCTTTTTTTTTTTTTAAATTTAACTATATTATTATACAATTGTTTTTTCAAATGACGAAATTCTTCTTGTTCGTACACTCTCAGACGACGTCCACTTGAATGTTCTCAAAGAAAGCAGTAGTCAGTTTCAGGCTATTTGAATCTCCGTAAAGCTTTTCCATGAAAGGAGCTGGCGTCGGCCATATGCGCTTTTTCTGTACCACATATAAGGGGTAACTTTGAAGTAGATGTTCTAATTGAAACAATACTTATTTCTAGCACATCAAATCAGTCACAAAGTTTGAAGTTTGAAGCTTGTTTATTTGATGTGATATTTTTCTCCAGTCATTATTTGCCAACATGATGCGTTCACAAAACTTTCACATTTATGACAGTAAAATAGGATTTCATCTTGGTAACACAGCAATTATTTTGTTATATTAGTGCAAGAAACTGGCTTTTTACTATCTTTTTTTGTTGTTGTTGTTGGAATGATGGTTAATATTTCATTGTTGTTGTTGGAATGATGGTTAATATTTCATTGTTGAGTCATGAAGGTTTAAAGACAAAATGTGTTTCCATTTTTCTTTTACATCAAGCATACAGTAAATAGACGTCTTATCTTTCTGTTGAAAGTCCATTATCTTGCCTCTGTCAGCAAAAAATAATTATAAATCTGTTATAAGCAGTTTTAACTCAGTCCCATTCATTTTTATTCCGTGACCCAAATTTTACAAGTAGTGTTACAGGCTGTTAAAAATGACTTGCAGGACATAATGATGTCACATCACATTTACTGATGTCATGTCACATAACACTTACTGATGCCACTGTGTCACATCACACTTACTGATGTCATGATGTCACATCACAATGACTGATGCCATGGTGTCACATCACACTTACTGATATCATGTCACATCACATTTACTGATGTCATATCATACTGATGTCACAGTGTCACATCATACTGACTGATGTCATGGTGTCACATCACACTGACTGACATCATGATGTCACATCACATTTACTGATCTCATGATGTCATGTCATACTTACTATGTCATGGTGTCACATCACACACAAGTGTACTCATAGATATGTACATACACACTTACTGATAGATATCCATACAACAATCTCTCTATTTATGTACTACCATATTTTCTAGACCATAAAAAGCGTAAAAATTATGAACAACTAATTTGAGGGAAAACTATTTTTGTTTTGTCCACAAATATTTATAACTGTTACTCAGGCTTATATCATTCATATGTTTTGTTTTGTCCACAAATATTTATAATTGTTACTCAGGCTTATATATCATTCATATGTTACGTTGTTTTGTCCACAAATATTTATAACTGTTAGTCAGGCTTATATCATTCATATGTTTTGTTTTGTCCACAAATATTTATAACTGTTACTCAGGCTTATATATCATTCATATGTTACGTTGTTTTGTCCACAAATATTTATAACTGTTACTCAGTCTTATATATCATTCATATGTTATGTTGTTTTGTCCACAAATATTTATAACTATTACTCAGGCTAATATCATTCATATGTTATGTTGTTTGTCCACAAATATTTGTAACTGTTATTCAGGCTTATATATCATTCATATGTTATGTTGTTTTGTCCACAAATATTTATAACTGTTACTCAGGCTTATATATCATTCATATGTTATGTTGTTTTGTCCACAAATATTTATAACTGTTACTCAGGCTTATATATCATTCATAAGTTATGTTGTTTGGTCAGAGGGGGACCAAGATGTCCTCCTGCTAATTGTAACAATGTTGTATTACATTTAGTCTCAAACCTACAGTCTAAGAAGCCTACAGTCTAGGAAACCTACAGTCTAAGAAACCTACAGTCTAGGAAACCTACAGTCTAGGAAACCTACAGTCTAGGAAACCTACAGTCTAAGAAACCTACAGTCTAAGAAACCTACAGTCTAGGAAACCTACAGTCTAGGAAACCTTCAGTCTAAGAAACCTACAGTCTAAGAAACCTAAAGCCTAAGAAACCTACAGTCTAGGAAACCTACAGTCTAGGAAACCTACAGTCTAAGAAACCTACAGTCTAAGAGAAAACTACAGTCTAAGAAACCTACAGTCTAGGAAACCTACAGTCTAAGAAACCTACAGTCTAAGAAACATTTTCTAGTTAGCTAACAATTTTGTTAGAAGAAATATATGTGCAATAAAATGATTATTATCCTCTGACAGTGGAGCCACATAATTGATGTCAAAAACATTACAAGGTTCATCACTTGAAAACCATCATTATCTGGCTAGAGAGTATGGAAATCTTTTTTACAAGATCCAGTACTTTTTGTTTTACCCCAGGTAGCCCCTGGGTAGACAAATAAAGAAAGGGGCTACTGCTGCCTCTGGAAACCTCATTATGTAGAATAAGTAGCTACAGAAACTACCACTATGTGCTTTGGTGAAGGCTTCCTCAAGGGGGGGGCCATCTACACTGGTAGCTCCATCATCATGTAGCATGTCCTTTGCAGAATGTCGCTCTCATCACAGCCCACCTGAAAGACTCGATCTCTAGCCTCCTCCAATGTCATGTTCAAGGTGTCTTCAATATCCTGTGTCCACCGTCGTCTTTGTCGACCCCTGCCTTGCCTTCCAGGTACCATACCCTCCATCACTGCTCTCTTTAAGCCACTATGGCGTTTAATGTGGCCAAAATATTTTAGTTTCCGGGACATGATATTGTTTATGAGCCAGTTTTCCTCGATGTTCAGGTCGTGTAGGATGTCTATATTTTTCTTCTTCTTGGTCCAAGATATTCTGAGAATTTTTCTGTAATACTTTGCTTTGAAAGATTCGATTTTTTTCTATAATGTTTGAGTAATGGTCCATGATTCACATCCATATGTTGCTACCGGAAAGATGCACGTTCTCAGAAGTTTTACTTTTATTAATTTGCTGGTGTTATGCCATAGGTTCTTCATTTTATTTAACCTCTGCATTGCTATGGCCAGTCTCCTTCTGACCTCTTTTGGGCAGTCTCCATTGTTGTTAATTATGGAGCCAAGATATTCAAAATTTGTGACATTTTCAATTTCCTCATCATTGATGGTAATTTTTGGTTGGCATCTTGTTTTGTCTGTGGACATTATCTTTGTTTTTCTTTTGTGTTCAGAAAAAGGTTCTGATCCTCACTGTGTCTTTTGACAGACAGGATTAACTGTTCTAGTCCCTTGGCACTGTTTGAAAGAATAACTGTGTCATCTGCGTACCTGAGTTCTGGGATCGCATTTCCACCAATTGTGAACGAATCACAATGTTCATATAGGCAGAAAAAGAGATGTTGACGATGATTAAATTCTGTCATGACAAAGATACATCATGTGACAACCACTATTATTGTCTGATGAGTGTGCTCTACTAATTTAGTTTCAAGTTGCCAGGATGCACACTGTGTCCAGAAGACAGGGAGGAATTTTCAGAACAGAAAGTGCATCTCACGGTCCAGAAAATATTGACTGCAAATAACATAAATATGAGATAAATTCATGTAAATGGTTTAAAATATAACATACAATATGAAGACTACTAGATATAAGATTTTCAGAAATGATAAGAATCCGAGAAACTATTTGGTCATTATAACCTGAGAATTTCAAAAGAAACATATATTTCACAAAGCTGCCAAAATGTACAGTAGCCATTTAAATGATGTAAGTGTTCACATCATTACTCATGACAAAAATAAAAATGTTCATGTGTAATATCACAATGGTAATTTCTGCTCACGTTATATAGACAAAACTGTCCAATGGTCATTGACTTCTTCTTCTTCCATCCTTAGCCATCGACCGTCAAAGCAGACAATGGCCAATCACGCCTAGTGGCGTCTTAAGGGCAACAACAAATTGATTTTATTTGCCGTTGTTTCCCATCATGCCTAGTGGCGTCTTTAGGGCAACCACAAATTAATCTTTATTTGTTGTTGTTTCCGTAATCAAAGTGACTGGCAAACAGGTGATCAGCCCATTGTGCGATGGTCATTGACTGGCCCTTCATATTCTATTAATATCATGACCCAAATTAAACTGTATTAGTTTAAGTACTGTCAACACAACTTCTGAGCAGCTATTTTATACCAGCAAAACATTTTGTTGACATGTGTTGTTATGGAAGAGATGTCACTGTGTAAGTATTACATAATACAGTCAAATATTAATATCTGCAAGAATTACAAAAACACACAGATTTAAAACCAAAAAAAAATGAATGAACAAAATGTCTTGGGCTCAAGCCCCTATTAGACTACAATTAGGATATACAGCCTCCATTCAACTGCTTCCATTATTGTACTGGCAACACACTGACTCATTCATTATTCCATGTTGTATGCTAGTTATTTAGAAAACATTTATTTATAAAACTAAAAAATTCTCACTCTCTCTCGTGTGTGTGTGTGTGCAGAGAATGTAGAATGTAGATGTCAACATTATAATTTTATTCTATAACTTCACACAATGCACTTTTTTGTTTTTGGTGGGGAAGGGGGAGGGGGGGGATGCTTTAGTGTGAAATTTCCCCAAGAATAGAACCAGAGCACCTTCTAAACATGCCCTAAAGGGCAAATAAGGAGGGTTGTGCACTGGGATAGCAACCTCAATGTTAAAAATAAATGAGTACAGAAATGATGCCTCCAACAAACAAATGAAGTGGCTGAGGGTAGAAGTTTCTGTAACGATGCAAGATAAAGTGGTGCTAAACTAAACTGACAACATAACTCATAACCATAGCTTGGTATGTCACTGACACAGTGCTAAACTAAACTGACAACATAACTCATAACCATAGCTTGGTATGTCACTGACACAGTGCAAAACTAAACTGACAACATAACTCATAACCATAGCCTGGTATGTCACTGACACAAGTCTCAGCCTGACTGTCACTTCCATGGTGTGTTAGACACAAATAATGAACATAGAAGAAGAAGAAACTGAATCCTGACCACCTTTAAACAGTGTCCAGTCACCAGCCAGTGGCCTGTCTTCACTTACACCGAGTCCTACCAAGTTTTACAGTTTAGAAGCTTTCATTTGACAGACTTAATTTAAATGGCATTTTATGGAAGACTAAACAACATCTAAGTGAATGTTCTCATAACAATACAAGAATTAACAGTCACAATGTTAAGTTCTATCACATATACTGTGACAACTGAAAGTAATCACAATGTTAAGTTCTATCACATATACTTTGACAACTGAAAGTAAACAACATCTTAGTGAATGTTAATATTACAATATAAGAGTTAACAACCACAGTGTTAAGTCCTATCACATATACTATGACAACTTAAAGTAAACAACATCTATGTGAATTTTCTAATGACAATACAAGAAATAACAGACACAATGTTAAGCCCTGTTATATATACCATGACAACATACAGAATTAACAGACACATTGTTAAGTTCTATCACAGATACTGTGAAACCATATAACCAGATTTAACCCTTTGAGCCTGCCGCAAAACTTTCAAGCATACCCTATCTCCAACCTTCCTGGCCAGAATTGTAAAACCGTGGCTATATTATTACATGTTTAACGTTTGACTCCTGAAAGAGGGTAAATTGCAATTAGAGATCACAAATGTGTTTAGAAAGGGAACTCTAAGCAATCAAACCGCTATGCAACAAATCAAATTGCTAGGCTACTATTATTTTGTTACAACACACAAAGAGTTCATGGTATGGTTTCAAATTTTGTTTCCTCTGAAAACTGCAAAAATTTTCCTAAAAAGTGGAATATTTACTAGTCACTGTTCTGCTAGCTGAGCTCAAGTTGCTGGTCACAAACAGCATTATACAAATTTAGAGAAAATCCATCAAAATAAAAGGAAAGTCTCCTTGTTCTGTTTTTGTGAGATTATGGACTCGTAGGAAACAGGAATTTTGAATGGCAGGTGTTCACAAATTGGTCTCAAATTATGTTCCTTATAAGAACAACAAATATCAACCTTAGAAATATTTGAATATTTACTAGTCACTATTTGGGAAATTGCTGCATGTGGTTCTCGGGAGGTCATTGATGAGACAAAGAAAGATTGGGATTACTGCTTTCTCCAGTATGTCGTAGAAGCTGGCAATCACTTCATGTCAAACAGAATGCTACAGATATTACTGCTACAAGAACATGTCAATGTTTGGTGTAGGCTTCACGTAAAGGGGATCAGCTACAGATATTACTGCTACAAGAACATGTCAATGTTTGGTGTAGGCTTCACGTAAGGGGATCAGCTACAGATATTACTGCTACAAGAACATGTCAATGTTTGGTGTAGGCTTCACGTATGGGGATCAGCTACAGGTATCACTGCTGTAAGAACATGTAAATGTTTGGTGTAGGCTTCATGTAAGCAGACCAGCTACAGATATCACTGCTGTAAGAACATGTAAATGTTTGGTGTAGGCTTCATGTAAGCAGACCAGCTACAGATATCACTGCTGTAAGAACATGTCAATGTTTGGTGTAGGCTTCACGTCAGGTGACCAGCTACAGATATCACTGCTACAAGAACATGTCAATGTTTGGTGTAGGCTTCACGTAAGGTGACCAGCTACAGATATCACTGCTGTAAGAACATGTAAATGTTTGGTGTAGGCTTCACATAAGGTGACCAGCTACAGATATCACTGCTACAAGAACATGTAAATGTTTGGTGTAGGCTTCACGTAAGGGGATCAGCTACAAGTATCACTGCTGTAAGAACATGTAAATGTTTGGTGTAGGCTTCACGTAAGGTGACCAGCTACAGATATCACTGCTGTAAGAACATGTCAATGTTTGGTGTAGGCTTCACGTAAGGTGACCAGCTACAGATATCACTGCTACAAGAACATGTCAATGTTTGGTGTAGGCTTCACGTAAGGTGACCAGCTACAGATATCACTGCTGTAAGAACATGTCAATGTTCGGTGTAGGCTTCACATAAGGTGACCAGCTACAGATATCACTGCTGTAAGAACATGTCAATGTTCGGTGTAGGCTTCACGTAAGGTGACCAGCTACAGATATCACTGCTACAAGAACATGTAAATGTTTGGTGTAGGCTTCATGTAAGGGGATCAGCTACAAGTATCACTGCTGTAAGAACATGTAAATGTTTGGTGTAGGCTTCACGTAAGGTGACCAGCTACAGATATCACTGCTGTAAGAACATGTCAATGTTTGGTGTAGGCTTTACGTAAGGTGACCAGCTACAGATACCACTGCTACAAGAACATGTCAATGTTTGGTGTAGACTTCACGTAAGGTGACCAGCTACAGATATCACTGCTGTAAGAACATGTCAATGTTTGGTGTAGGCTTCACGTAAGGTGACAGCTACAGATATCACTGCTACAAGAACATGTCAATGTTTGGTGTAGGCTTCACGTAAAGTGACCAGCTACAGATATCACTGCTGTAAGAACATGTCAATGTTTGGTGTAGGCTTCACGTAAGGTGACCAGCTACAGATATCACTGCTACAAGAACATGTCAATGTTTGGTGTAGGCTTCACGTAAGGTGACCAGCTACAGATATCACTGCTGTAAGAACATGTAAATGTTTAGTGTAGGCTTCACGTAAGGTGACCAGCTACAGATATCACTGCTACAAGAACATGTCAATGTTTGGTGTAGGCTTTAAGTAAGGGGACCAGCTACAGATATCACTGCTACAAGAACATGTCAATGTTTAGTGTAGGCTTCAAGTAAGGGGACCAGCTACAGATATCACTGCTACAAGAACATGTCAATGTTTAGTGTAGGCTTTAAGTAAGGGGACCAGCTACAGATATCACTGCTACAAGAACATGTCAATGTTTAGTGTAGGCTTCAAGTAAGGGGACCAGCTACAGATATCACTGCTACAAGAACATGTCAATGTTTGGTGTAGGCTTCACGTAAGGGGACCAGCTACAGATATCACTGCTGTAAGAACATGTAAATGTTTGGTGTAGGCTACACATAAGGTGATCAGCTACAGATATCACTGCTGTAAGAACATGTCAATGTTTGGTGTAGGCTTCACGTAAGGTGACCAGCTACAGATATCACTGCTGTAAGAACATGTAAATGTTTGGTGTAGGCTTCATGTAAGGTGACCAGCTACAGATATCACTGCTACAAGAACATGTCAATGTTTGGTGTAGGCTTCACGTAAGGTGACCAGCTACAGTGGTGGCTCTTTACTGCATAAGTAATGAAAAGGAAAATGATGACAATAATAATGATGATTCTGCTAATGGTGCCACAATTGCTGGTCACACATCAGTGTAATAAATGGTGCTACAATTGCTGGTCACACATTAGTGTAATAAATGGTGCTACAATTGCTGGTCACACATCAGTGTAATAAATGGTGCTACAATTGCTGGTCACACATCAGTGTAATAAATGGTGCTACAATTGCTGGTCACACATTAGTGTAATAAATGGTGCAACAATTGCTGGTCACACATCAGTGTAATAAATGGTGCTACAATTGCTGGTCACTTATTAGTGTAATAAATGGTGCTACAATTGGTGGTCACACATTAGTGTAATAAATGGTGCTACAATTGGTGGTCACACATTAGTGTAATAAATGGTGCTACAATTGCTGGTCACACATTAGTGTAATAAATGGTGCTACAATTGGTGGTCACACATCAGTGTAATAAATGGTGCTACAATTGCTGGTCACACATTAGTGTAATAAATGGGGCTACAATTGCTGGTCACTCATTAGTGTAATAAATGGTGCTACAATTGCTGGTCACTCATTAGTGTAATAAATGGTGCTACAATTGCTGGTCACACATTAGTGTAATAAATGGTGCTACAATTGCTGGTCACACATTAGTGTAATAAATGGTGCTACAATTGGTGGTCACACATTAGTGTAATAAATGGTGCTACAATTGGTGGTCACACATTAGTGTAATAAATGGTGCAAAAATTGCTGGTCACACATCAGTGTAATAAATGGTGCTACAATTGGTGCTACAATTGCTGGTCACACATCAGTGTAATAAATGGTGCTACAATTGCTGGTCACACATCAGTGTAATAAATGGTGCTACAATTGCTGGTCACACATTAGTGTAATAAATGGGGCTACAATTGCTGGTCACTCATTAGTGTAATAAATGGTGCTACAATTGCTGGTCACACATCAGTGTAATAAATGGTGCTACAATTGCTGGTCACACATTAGTGTAATAAATGGTGCTACAATTGCTGGTCACACATTAGTGTAATAAATGGTGCTACAATTGGTGGTCACACATTAGTGTAATAAATGGTGCTACAATTGGTGGTCACACATTAGTGTAATAAATGGTGCTACAATTGCTGGTCACACATTAGTGTAATAAATGGTGCTACAATTGCTGGTCACACATTAGTGTAATAAATGGTGCTACAATTGGTGGTCACACATTAGTGTAATAAATGGTGCTACAATTGGTGGTCACACATTAGTGTAATAAATGGTGCTACAATTGGTGGTCACACATCAGTGTAATAAGGATGCGTGCTACAATTGTGGTTACACTGGTTCCTAAATGGTCTACAATTCGATCCCCAGATGAGTGTAAAAATGGTGCTACAATTGCTGGTCACACATCATTAGTGTAATAAATGGTGCTACAATTGAGCTACTCTGGGAAGTGTTAAATGGTGCTACAATTGCGTGGTCACCACATTACCCCTCGTGTAATAAATGGTGCTACAATTATGGGTCACACATTAGTGTAATAAATGGTGCTCAATTGGGTGGTAACGGGTTAATAAATGGTTTACAATTGCTGGTCACACATTAGTGTAATAAATGGTGCTACAATTGCTGGTCACACATTAGTGTAATAAATGGTGCTACAATTGGTGGTCACACATCAGTGTAATAAATGGTGCTACAATTGCTGGTCACACATTAGTGTAATAAATGGTGCTACAATTGCTGGTCACACATTAGTGTAATAAATGGTGCTACAATTGCTGGTCACACATTAGTGTAATAAATGGTGCTACAATTGCTGGTCACACATTAGTGTAATAAATGGTGCTACAATTGCTGGTCACACATTAGTGTAATAAATGGTGCTACAATTGCTGGTCACACATTAGTGTAATAAATGGTGCTACAATTGCTGGTCACACATTAGTGTAATAAATGGTGCTACAATTGCTGGTCACACATTAGTGTAATAAATGGTGCTACAATTGCTGGTCACACATTAGTGTAACAAATGGTGCTACAATTGCTGGTCACACATTAGTGTAATAAATGGTGCTACAATTGGTGGTCACACATTAGTGTAACAAATGGTGCTACAATTGCTGGTCACACATTAGTGTAATAAATGGTGCTACAATTGGTGGTCACACATTAGTGTAACAAATGGTGCTACAATTGCTGGTCACACATTAGTGTAATAAATATCTACGGAGCATCTATCAAGATATAAAGAAAGTCTTACCATTCCACATTTATGAGATTATGAGCTCATAAGAAACAGGAATCTGACATACAATTCTCAGAATTATTACAGTTTCAATGTCTGCTCCCTAGGTAGCATAGAACCACAGTTGTAGCAGGTCATCTTATCTGAAGCTAACACTAATGCATGAATGTGTTCACTAGGGAGTATAGAACCACAGTTGTAGCAGGTCATCTTATCTGAAGCTAACACTAATGCATGAATGTGTTCCCTAGGGAGTATAGAGCCACAGTTGTAGCAGGTTCTCCTACTAGAAGCTAACACTAAAGCATGAATGTGTTCCTATGGTGACAGTTTTTGTAGTACACTATTTGACATGGCAAGGTTGTCAGCCCCATACATAAACCTCATATTACTCATCTCTTACAACATGATAAGGTTGACAGCCCCATATATAAACCTCATATTACTCATCTCTTATGACATGATAAGGTTGACAGCCCCATACTTTTCTTCTTCTTCTTTGATCCTTAGCTGCCGACCGTCAAAGCAGTCAGTGGCCATCACACCTAGTGGCGTCTTGTCGGGCAACAACAAATTGATTCCACTTTGCTCTGTCGGTGGCCATCCTTCATACAGTGCCCCAACTCTGGTTCATTTTTTGCATTTCAGCCTCCACAGTCCTCCGCCAGGTTGTTTTTGGTCAGCCTCTCTTTCGTTTTCCTTCAGGGGGCTAAAGCATAGCTGTTCTTGTGATGGCATCAGGGTCTCTTCTAAGGACATGGCCAACCCAGCTCCAGAGTCTGCCAGCTATGATGGTGTGTATGTCCTCTTGCTTGCTCCGAGTAAGCAGATCTTGGTTGGTGATGGTATTCGGCCAAAAGATTCGGTGAATTTTTCTTAGGCAAGTTGTGTGAAAAGAGGACAATTTCGACATTTCCTTCTCTGTAACTCTCCAGCATTCTGCACCATAGAGAAGCACAGAAAGCACACAGCTCTGATATAATCTTAATTTTGTGCTTGTGCTGTATTGAGAGGACTTCCAGATGTTGTTTAGGCTAAAAAAGCCCCATACATAAACCTCATATTACTCGTCTCTTATGACATGATAAGGTTGACAGCCCCATACATAAACCTCATATTACTCATCTCTTATGACATGATAAGGTTGACAGATCCATACATAAACCTCACATTACTCGTCTCTTACAACATGATAAGGTTGACAGCCCCATACATAAACCTCATATTACTCATCTCTTATGACATGATAAGGTTGACAGATCCATACATAAACCTCATATTACTCATCTCTTACATCATGATAAGGTTGACATATCCACACATAAACCTCATATTACTCATCTCTTACATCACGATAAGGTTGACAGATCCATACATAAACCTCATATTACTGGTCTCTTATGTCATGATAAGGTTGACAGATCCATACATAAACCTCATATTACTGGTCTCCTATGACATGGTAAGGTTGACAGCCCCATACATAAACCTCACATTACTTGTCTCTTATGACATGATAAGGTTGACAGCCCCATACATAAACCTCACATTACTCGTCTCTTACAACATGATAAGGTTGACATATCCATACATAAACCTCATATTACTCGTCTCTTACATCATGATAAGGTTGACAGATCCATACATAAACCTCATATTACTGGTCTCTTACGTCACGATAAGGTTGACAGCCCCATCTTACGTCATGAAAGACAGAAGTAAACATATTCCTTCTTTGTCTCCTTGGAGATCCACAGGAACAATACAATATTGCATCAGTTTTTATATTCATCATTACCATCATCATTATGTACTCCGCAGACTAGCATAAACATTCATTTTACAAATTATAATAATATGGTAAAGGCAGCAATTTTACACTGGACTTTTCTCTAGAGTGATATACAACACTTCATGAGTTACAATATTATAGTAAAGGCAGTAAATTTACTCCAGACTTCCCTCCGTAGTACTATACAACATTTGACAAGTTACAATATTATAATAAAGGCAGTAATTTTACTCCAGACTTCCCTCCGTAGCGCTATACAACATTTGACAAGTTACAATATTATAGTAAAGGCAGTAATTTTACTCTAGACTTCCCTCCGTAGCGCTATACAACATTTGACAAGTTACAATATTATAGTAACGGCAGTAACTTTACTCCAGACTTCCCTCCATAGCGCTATACAACATTTGACAAGTTACAATATTATAGTAAAGGCAGTAATTTTACTCTAGACTTCCCTCCGTAGCGCTATACAACATTTGACAAGTTACAATATTATAGTAACGGCAGTAACTTTACTCCAGACTTCCCTCCATAGCGCTATACAACATTTGACAAGTTACAATATTATAGTAAAGGCAGTCATTTTATTCAAGAACTCCGATACCTTGTGCTGTACAACTTTTGACAAGTAACATGATTCACTGTATTGTAACGCTCCAGTCTACCTAGCTGTAAATGGGTACACAACTTCGCTGTAGAGTTAGGGAAGGAAAAGGAAGAGAGGAAAGGAACTAGTCACCCCACATTTTGATGCAGGACCTAGTATAGTGAAGTCTCTAACACTTCACCTCCCTATGGCAGTATCTACTATAGGACTACCTATTTACTATCCCACTAACACACACACACAGCATGTTCCGACTAACACACACACAGCACGTTCCCACTAACACACACACACACAGCATGTTCCCACTAACACACACACAGCACGTTCCCACTAACACACACACACAGCATGTTCCCACTAACACACACACAGCACGTTCCCACTAACACACACACAGCATGTTCCCACTAACACACACACAGCACGTTCCCACTAACACACATAGCACGTTCCCACTAACACACACACAGCACATTCCCACTAACACACACAGCACGTTCCCACTAACACACACACACAGCACGTTTCCACTAACACACATAGCATGTTCCCACTAACACACACACAGCACGTTCCCACTAACACACACACAGCACGTTCCCACTAACACACACACAGCACGTTCCCACTAACACACACACAGCACGTTCCCACTAACACACACACAGCACGTTCCCACTAACACACACACAGCACGTTCCCACTAACACACACAGCACGTTCCCACTAACACACACACAGCACATTCCCACTAACACACACAGCACGTTCCCACTAACACACACACAGCACGTTCCCACTAACACACACACAGCACATTCCCACTAACACACACAGCACATTCCCACTAACACACACACAGCACATTCCCACTAACACACACACAGCACGTTCCCACTAACACACACACAGCACGTTCCCACTAACACACACACAGCACGTTCCCACTAACACACACACAGCACATTCCCACTAACACACACACAGCACATTCCCACTAACACACACACAGCACGTTCCCACTAACACACACACAGCACACCCCCACTAACACACACAGCACGCTCCCACTAACACACACACACAGCACGCTCCCACTAACACACACACACAGCACGTTCCCACTAACACACACACAGCACGTTCCCACTAACACACACACAGCA
>JAMPIV010014650.1:0-150000 GCA_024509875.1 Oreohelix idahoensis | reverse complement strand
CAGACAGCACGTTCCCACACACAGACAGCATGTTCCCACACACAGACAGCACGTTCCCACACACAGACAGCACGTTCCCACACATGTTCCTGTCAAGACAAAACTACGACTGAAACACATTCTCCAGACCTATAGGTCTTTTATATTTGGACATGCGCCCTAATATAACCAGCTAGGTTGAACGGGACCGCGCCTCACCAAATAGAGGCAAATTTATTTTTTTTTGTTAAATTAAAAAAAAAAAAAAAAACTACTGAAATAAATGACTATTTATCTATTCAGACATTACCATCTAGCTCCTCCAGCGAGGTACTAAACACTGCTCTACAATCGTGCAGCTTTATAACAGGTTTAGCAGAATTCAGGTACCTGTGAAAATTCTTAGAAGTCAACCGAGAAGGACTGCGGGGATTAGAATTAGCTGGACAAACGGCTATAGCAGGATAGCAGGTTCAAGGGATTAATTACAACATTTTATTCTGATGTACTTCTGCTTGATCCTCAGTTACAACAAGATCTATGTCAGTAATGTCAGGACCATGAACGAGACGGGAAAACTAAAACAGGTCACAGCGGAAATGAGAAACTATAGATTACACATTCTAGGGATAAGCGAGAGCAGATGGACAGAGACAGGAAAAGTTAAAGCAGCAACAGGAGAAACAGTACTTTACTCTGGCAGAGAGGATGGACAGCACAATAAAGGTGTAGCCACTATTCTACAGAAGGGAATAGAAAGGTCATTACTGGAATGGAAACCCATCAACAACAGACTGATAAGAATAAGACTGAGAGGGAGATTCACCAACACCACAATAATACAATGCTACGCACCAACAAATGAGAGTGACGAAGAGGTCAAGGATGAATTCTATCAACAACTGCAAAAATAAATGGAAGACACACCTAGATACGATCTTATCGTAGTAATGGGAGACCTCAATGCGAAAGCTGGAACACACAATACATATAATGAAGGAGTAATGGGGAAATGTGGCAGCAGAACGGCAAACAAAAATGGGGATAAATTAATAAGTTTCTGTAGCATTAACAACCTGGTCATTGGAGGAACACTTTTCTTACACAAAGAAATTCACAAATTAACATGGGAATTACCAAATGGCCAGAGACCAGATAGACCACATGATGATTAATGGAAGATGGAGACATTCATTACAAGATGTGAAGGTAAGAAGAGGTGTGGATGTGGGAAGTGACCACCATTTAGTCGTAGCAAAACTGAAGGTGAAACTAAGAACTGCTGGACCAACTGTAACTACACAGAAAAGGTTTGACATCAGCAAATTGAAGGACCCACTTACCTGAAAAGCTTTTGCGGCTGATATAAAGAAACGATATCAAATTGCCAAAAGTCAGGAAAAGACATTGTCTGATGATATAGACCAGAAATTCAACACCATTTCAACAATATATGAGGAAAGCAGCAAATCATGCCTGGGATTCCAGGAAAGGAAGAAGCAAGACTGGATAACACCAGAAACATTAAACACCATAACAATGAGAAAGGAAATGAAAAGAAAGAAAACAGAAGCGAAGTTCCCCAGGTTAAAGCAATTATTAGTGAACAGTACAGTCAGCTGGACAAGGAAGTTAAACGCCAAATCCATGCCAACAAAAGTAATTTCCTAGACGATCTTGCAAGACAGGCAGAAGAGGCAGCACTGAGAAATGAACAAAGCACAGTATACAAAATAACTAAAACCATCAGCGGAAAACGAGGTGCAAACAATAATACATTAGTAAGAGATAAGCAAGGAAATCTCATCACAACAGCAGAGGGACAGGAAACAAGATGGGCAGAGCACTTCAGAGAAACTCTGAACAAGGAACCACCAGAGACACAATTGAATGTTCCTGAGGCTGAAAACGATCTAGATGTTAATACAGACATTCCACAGAAGGAAGAAATCATCACGGCAATCAAAGGGTTAAAGAATGGAAAAGTGCCTGGCCACAATAACTTAAATGCAGAGCTATTTAACACAGACCTTGAGCTTGCAGCAGAACTACTAGAACCCCTATTTGCACAAGTCTGGAAAACAGGGACAACACCAACAGAGTGGAACAAAGGAATAATTGTCAAATTTCCCAAGAAGGGAGACCTTGCAGACTGCAATAATTGGAGAGGAATCATTCTTCCCTCAGTTCCCAGCAAAATATTAGGCAGGATAATTATACAGAGAATTTCAAAAGCAGTAGACCATAAACTGAGGAAAGAACAAGCAGGATTTAGAATAATCAGAAGATGTGCAGATCATATATTTACCCTCAGGAACATTATAGAGCAGTGCTCAGAATTGCAGAGACAGCTGTACATTAATTTCGTTGATTTTTAAAAGGCTATTGACAGTATACATAGGGACAGTTTATGGAAAATACTGAGGGCTTATGGAATTCCAAGCTGCACAGTGTCAATCATAAAAATCATCTATGCCAACTTTACATGTAGCGTAGGGCAGAGCAGCCTAACCTTTGAGGTGAAGACAGGAGTATGACAGGGATGCCCCTTATCAACCACTCTATTTTTAGCAGTCATAGACTGGGTGATGTGACAGAAAAATGAGGGCAGTCCAAGAGGAATAATATGGACTACATTTTCTACATTAGAAGATCTGGAATATGCAGATGACATTGCACTACTACCACATTCACATCAACACATCCAGGAAAAAACGGATAGACTTAATAAGTATAGCCAGCAGGTGGGCCTGAACATCAATCTAAAGAAGACAGAGGTCATGACACTCAATGTGAGCAACCCCGAGCCCATAACAGTAAGGAATCAGCAACTGGAACAGACAGACACCTTCACATACTTACGATGCATAGTAACACCAGATGGTGGAGCAAGCAAAGACATCAACAACAGAATGAACAAAGCAAGAACAGCCTTTTTTAGTCTAAACAACATCTGGAAGTCCTCTCAGTACAGCACAAGCACAAAATTAGGATTATATCAGAGCTGTGTGCTTTCTGTGCTTCTCTATGGCGCGGAGAGCTGGAGAGTTAGATGGTCGGCGGCTAAGGATCAAAGAAGAAGAAAGAAGTGGAGCAAGCAAAGACATCAACAGAATGAACAAAGCAAGAACAGCCTTTTTTAGTCTAAACAACATCTGGAAGTCCTCTCAGTACAGCACAAGCACAAAATTAGGATTATATCAGAGCTGTGTGCTTTCTGTGCTTCTCTATGGTGCGGAATGCTGGAGAGTAACAGAGAAGGAAATGTCAAAATTGTCCTCTTTTCACACAACATGCCTAAGACAAATTCACCGAATCTTTTGGCCGAATACCATCACCAACCAGGATCAGCTTACTCTGAGCAAGCAAGAGGACATGCACACCATCACAGCCGGCAGACGCTGCAATTGCGTTGGCCATGTCCTCAGAAGAGACCCTGATGCCATCACAAGAACAGCTATGCTATGGACCCCTGAAGGAAAACGAAAGAAAGGCCGACCAAAAACAACTTGGCGGAGGACTGTGGAGGCTGAGATGCAAAGAATGAACCAGAGTTGGGGCACTGTACGAAGGATGGCCACCGACAGAGCAAAGTGGAATCAATTTGTTGTTGCCCTACAAGAAACCACCAGATGTGATGGCCACTGACTGCTCTGACGGTCGGTGGCTAAGGATCAAAGAAGAAAAAAAGAATCATCTATAATAATAATCATAATTATTATCAACTGGCCTGAAACCCCCCCTGGTGGAAAGATTACATCATCATTGCCCCTCTGGAGCATAAGCAACAGTCTCCTTAAAGACTGATTAAAAAAAAGAGAAGAGGAAGAATATGCATTATGATAATAGTGACAGGAAACACCATACAAAGCTTTACAACAGATGATGATCTGAACATTAGAAGGGTCCTCCCATCAGGCAAGTGTTTCTGCTCCTTACATCCTTGATACTGTGAGGGCTGGCAGATCCACTTGGTTCTTTCTATTGATTTTTGTTGTTGTTGTTTTTTTGTAGGACTGTATTGGGTTTTGAATTCATGCCATCCTGGCTTCAGTTTTCCAAATTAACAATGTTTTTTTTTTGTTTTATTCATTCACTCAATGTAATACAGTTGTGACAGTAACTTTTCTGTTGTAACTGAACTTACTGTTCTCAATTCTATACTCAACTGTGGTGCTTCATTGTAACTGAACTTACTGTCCTTCCCATGTGGTCCACTGGCTTTGTTGAGTGTAAAGGGCAATTTTTACTATCTTGCAATATAATACATTTATATACTTATTATGTAAACAAAATATTTCCTTTTTAAGTGCTTAAGGAGAAGTCATTTTTGAGTTACTTCCCTTGAAAGTAGTTCCGTCATCTTCGATCGGACTCCGCGGACGAGTCTAGGCCTACTGCGATTTATTCTTTGGCTGGGTAGGAATAGATTGTTCTTGCTTCAGTATATCTATGGCCTGAATTTATACGTAGTGTTTGTATGAGTAGGACGAGTCTGTCTTATATATGGATATCTTTACATTTCTAAGTCGAACTATGTTGGTTGTCGCTAGAAAAGGTCAAAGGCTATGCAGCGGAAGTATCGCTAGCAAGGGGTGTGATTCATGGCCGTCATCCTGTCTGGATGTCGAATTTTGTTGTAGCAGGCCTATCGCCGAAAAAGTGATCTATAAGTCAATGGGGAAAAGTGATAGTCATTTAGACATGTTGTATGTACTTTACCCCAGTGTTTATTCTCTTTTGCCAAGGAATGGCAAAGTTATATTTCGCATAGAAAGGTAAAACCACAATTTATTATGAACTTGGGCTTCGCCATCGTTGTTGATAAACAGATGCACAGTGGTACTTTTGAAAAGAATATTTATTCAAAGGAAGACGACATTCCTATGTATCAACACTAGATTGTATGATATTATTCAATCACCTCTATGAGAGAAGCTATGAAGAAATGAGGACATTTAACGAATGACCAATTTTGGGTCTGGGTCCTATAGTGAGTGAAACTCACGAGAGAAGAACAGCCATGTTGAAATTCATATACTTTGTATTTATCGAGTGAGAAAAAGGGATGCCTGTACTATCGCTCGATGAACCAAGAGATCACTGCTACATGTGAGAACCCATGTCTGGGATTCCTATATCTTTATGGAAAATATATATATTGAACTTTACGTGAAGGGATATTCACTAGACGAGGTTAGGTCTAGGAGCCTTCCTATATATTGGTTATGGTCTGACGTGCCCAGTCAGTAAAGCCAGATGATTTACATGATGGAACTCTGAATGCTTATTTACGAATGCTCCATTATGATATTTGCCAAGCATGAATGCTAACTTAAGATGATATTCCTGTGATCAACATTATGCTGTCTATGTCGACATTTGTTCCTGTAACCATACACGTACTGTCCAAGTGTGCGTCCCATTAAATGTTATAAAAAGACCACCGTAGTTCCAGTACTTCTTGAATTCGAACAGTGTGAGTATGAGTGATGTACTACCAACCTGTCAACTCTATCGAATCATGCTACCATTCGCGTTCTGACATTCACATACACACTCATTGTTTACACTCACATTCTTGTCGGAGCCTCATCACGTTCCAGGACAAGATGACCTGTATGACCAAAACTGTGCTGGGTTTAATGAGTTGACAATCGTTACACTTTACTACACCAGTCCCAACATCTACATTTATCAACTGGTGGACATTCACGTCATTTAACAAATAAAGCGTGATTCAACAACTAGTAGCCAGTATGAGTTAACAACTAAACAGAGTTTAACAACTGGTGTGCCAGCTTCCTGGGTCAACCTGCACAGTGACCATATTGAGAAGTAAACTACTGAGACCAGACGTTCCTTGGGGTCTGTTACGACACACAAATACATCAGCAGTACAACTCTACAGTGATGTCAGCGTGACCTGTCCTGTCGACAGTATGCGGTAACTAGGTCAGCGTTTGTTGACATTTGGTTCGTTGGACATTTGCCATACAACTGACAGTGTTACACAGCAAGCTTGGTTGAAACATAGAACATTACACATCAGGACTGGAGAATATTTGACAGTGTTTGCGAAAGGAAATGTTATTGAACTGAGAAGTCCTACATCGATTGTTATCATTCACATCAACGATGGAGCTTCTATTTCTGTGTTGAATTTAAAATAATTAGACCAGAAGTATTTGTTTTAATAAAGTACCACAGTACTGTACTATTAGGCAGTGTAACTGAGCCTTCTTTACAACACATTCTTTCTGCAACACTCTATTTACATCATATTGCCATACTATTTATGCAATTATGTATTTATGTTTAAATATTTATATGTGATATTTGTTTGTATCCAGCGGGTTGTTGTTTTGGTTGGGCGGTGTCACACAGCAGAGTATCCCACGTAATAGAGGGTCTGATGTGTGCGTTTCTATAGGTGCAATTTTCTTGATTGAAAATTTGCTGCGACAGCTGTTGCTATTAGTGTTAGCTGTGAAGACTGTACTCATTGTTGTTTTTGTAATATTCCTCTGTTCTTTAGTTTGTTTTGATTTGTTTGTAATTTGTTGGTCTACCCTATTCTATCTTTCAGTTCTATTCTCAATTTATATTTATATACTGTGGCGTTATTTGTATTTGTTATCCTCTTGCGGTTTATCTTTTATTGTTTTCCCATTTCATTTATTTCATTTCCGCAAATGTTTTCATGTTCTCCTGTATAACTGTTTTGTTTTGTGCCTGATCGACATACACTATTTAAAATATAGTTGATCATATAAATTGATGTACAAGAATCAACTGATAGTTAATTGCTATTACTAAAGGTACACAGTTGATGATATAAAACACTATTTCTGGTGCACTGCACTTATATTATAGAGTGAACCAGCAACTTATAGCTGTTATTATATAAGGATTTATACAAGACCTTTGTAAGGCTTGTTTCCCACAGTGATTGGGATAGTTAAGTACTATTTTCCACAGGTTAAAAAGTTATCATACAAGGTCTTTGATTAAGACTAAGAAAGTGAATTTATTTACTTTTGCAAATTACTGATCTTATTAGACAAGATGTCTACATTAGATTATTTTATCACACAAGGCAAGGCTCTTGATAAGACTGGTCAGCAATTAGAAGAATGGGCAGTTGCTCAATATGACAAAGCATTAGCTGCTGAAGAAAGAAAAGCATTGATTGAGGAGAAAAGATTAGAAGCTGAGGAAAAAAAATTACAAAGAGAGTATGAACAAAAGAAATTGCAGATACAGACTGATGAAAAAAGATTCCAGATGGAAATGGAAAAAGAGAAAAGAAAAGATGAAGCTGCTGCAGAAGAGAAAAAATTACAAGCTGCTGCAGAAGAGAAAAAATTACAAGCTGCTGCAGAAGAGAAAAAAATTACAAGCTGCTGCAGAAGAAAAAAAATTACAAAGAGAAGCTGAAGCAGAAGAGAAAAAATTACAAGCTGCTGCAGAAGAAAAAAGATTACAAAGAGAAGCTGAAGCAGAAGAGAAAAAAAGCAATAAGAGAGCATGAACACAAAAAAGAACTTTTAGCATTTGAGTTAGAAAAGTTAAAGTTAACAAACATAAGTGATGGTAATCAAGCATCTGGTGGTAATGGTAAACCCTTTACTTACAAGGTCAAGGTACCAGCGTTCAACCCTTCCAGTGATGACATAACATTCTGGCTAAATAGATTTGAACGCTCGTGTCGAGCACATAATGTGGACAAATCACAATATGCTAACCAGTTATCAGAAAATCTGAAAGGTGATTCTCTGACTAGTTTAAGTTTGGTTGAAGAGGCTGACAAAGATAACTATGATGTTATTAGGGCAGCCTTATTAAAGAAGTATCAGTTGTCTGAAGAGGGTTATCGGAAGTTGTTTAAGACAATGGTGCCTGAGGCAGGTGTAGAATTCTCAGAATTCATTGCAAGGACACGTCTTACATTTGATCGTTGGATTGAGCTATCCAAAACAGAAAAGACTTATGAAGCCCTTATGGACTTGATACTCAGAGACAAGATTATGTCAAGTATAAATAAACCTTTCCTCGAATTCTTACATGAGCGTAAACCTAAGTCTCTAAAAGAAATGGAACAGTATTGTACCCAATACGTCACTGCACATCCGGACGTAGCTATTAGCAACAGTAAGGTTAAAGAAGGTATGCCAGTTGCTTCTGCAACACCATACAACCCTAATCACTCTCACAAATTCCAAGGACCTCAAAATAGGTTTAATAAAAAAGGTAACTATTACAGTTATCAGAACCAAGGTAACCAATCATTTCAGGGTTCTTCTTCGAATACCTGGAGAAGAGCTGACAGCCCTCGATTCAGGGGTGGTCATAATTACAGGAACTTTCGCAAAGGAAGTCATTCTAGAAACTATCCAAGTTTTCCTTCATGGAGACAACAAGATCATAATTACAGAGATACTCATTATAATGAATATGATGATAGTAACCAAAGGAGCTATGATTCAAACCCGAGTAGAGGTTATAATAGTGGAAACAATGATAAGTACAGAGGCAATAATAACAGAGGTAGAGCACAATTCAAAAAACATAAAGCTCATTACCAGGCGAACTCTGCACAGCAAGAGTCCCACGAAGCCTATAAACAAAATAAAGATAATGATGACTCTAATAATATGGCATGTGCCGCTTTTGATTTTGGGAGAGCATCTCAGTGCCCCCAATGCAAAACATTATTTGAGCCAACCACAGTGTCTACTTTAAGCTGTGGGCATCCTCTTCCCGCTCTTCCTGCGTCAATCGCGCATGATGGGAGAGGTTCTCTTGTCTTACACAAAGGTTTAGTAAATGACAATCCAGTCTCAGTACTTTTTGATTCTGGATGCACAACTATTGGGGTTAGGCAGTCACTCATAGATCCTTCTCATTCTACAGGCAAAGTAGTCAAATGCGTAACATTTGGCGGCACCATAGAGAAATACTCTACCGCTATCATTAGGATTGCTACTCCTTTCTTCACAGGAGATGTACACGCATGTCTTTTGCCGAATCCGATCGCTGATCTTATCATCGGTCGCATTCACGGAGTCAAAGAATGCACTCCGGAGCAAATTTCCGTTTGGGAAAATCAAAATATGCAATCTGCTAATGCGGTAGTCACTAGAGCTCAAGCTCTCAATATGCCTGAAACTTCATCTGTTGAAGATAATGAAGTGCATAACCAAGATGATCCCTTGGTAATTTCTCGTGACTCGTTTATAAAACAACAAGAAGAAGATCCGACTCTTAAGAAATTCTTCACTCTTGTAACGAAAGGTGATCCGAATAAAGATTCAAATTGTAAATCTTGGATTACAATGAAGAATGGCGTACTTGTACGTATGGTGCAAGACTCCACTAAGTCAAGTCATTCTCAGATTCTTGTACCCAAGAATTTGAGAGTTAAGATCTTACAACATGCACACGACTCTCAGTGTGCTGGTCACATGGGTTTTTCCCGTACAAAGTCAAGAGTTCTTGCGGCTTTCTTTTGGCCTTTTGTGAACAAGGACATACGGATCTATTGTCGATCCTGTAAAGTATGTCAAGAAGTCAAATCCAAAGGTCCTCGTCATGCTGCGCCTATTCAGGCTGCAGATATTCCTATTCGTCCATTCCAGAAAATGGCGATAGACATCATTGGTCCATTCAAGATCAAATCTGCTAGAGGACATCAGTTTATCTTAACGTGTGTAGACATGTGCACACGTTGGCCAGAGGCTATCCCTCTAAAGAGCATTACTACCGCTGACATTGCAGATGCTCTTTGGCTTATATTTTCTCGGCTGGGATTCCCCGGAGAAATATTATCAGATCATGGCACCCAACTGATATCGGATACCATGTCTCAAGTAATGTCTACTCTACAGATAGAGAGATCTTTGAGTAGCATCTATCATCCTATGTCCAATGGGATGGTCGAGCGACTAAATAGAACACTTAAGAACTTATTAGGGAAGATAACTGAGGATCATCCTCAAGATTGGGATAGGGTTTTACCCGCGGCCCTCTTCGCGTACAGAGAGGTCCCCAATGAACATACAGGGTTTTCTCCCTTTGAACTTGTCTTTGGCGCGCGACCGCGCGGCCCAATGTCTTTGCTGCATGATCTTATAACAGCTGACAATATTGACGATGACACAAAATCTTCTTACGAGTATGTCATCGCGCTGAGACAAAAGATTATCGAAGCATGCAAATTGGCAACGTCCTCTTCTGAATTTGCTAAGCAGAAGGCAAGACAATTTGCTAATAAGAAGAGAACTTTACGACAACTTTGTCCTGGTGACAAAGCATTTGTTTTGCTACCTTGTCGTGAAAATAGACTCCTTATTAGTTGGAAAGGTCCGTACGATATAATATCGAAAATTTCAGATGTTGACTACATCGTCGATATTAACGGGAAGCATAAAACCTTCCACATCAATATGCTTACGGAGTTCCATGAACGTCCTGACTATCTACAGCCTATTTTCCAGGCAACGGACGATTCTCATGTCAAACATGGTCATTACTCATCACTGTCTGTAATACAGGATGAGGAAACAAGTTTTTCGGATGTTAATCTTCCGCTTCCAATGATCCCACTTCATTCTAGTGAATCATGGAAAGACGTTACTGTTTCTCCTGATTTGTCTCTAGGAGAACGGCGACAAGTTTCGTCTATGTTACAAACATTTCAGGATGTCCTCACTGACATCCCTGGACAAACTCATGTCATTGAGCATGACATTGTTCTAACTGAACATACTCCAATTAGGGTTAGACCTTATCCTATCCCTATACATTTCCAAACACAGGTTGAAAAGGAGTTGGATGAAATGATAGATTTACAAATAATCGAACCATCCACTTCTGCATATTCTTCGCCGATGGTTATTGTTCGAAAAAAAGACAATAACATACGTCTTTGCGTTGACTATCGCAAATTGAATCAAGTTACGAAGTTCGATGCTGAACCTATGCCTTTACTAGAAGAGTTACTTACTCGTCTTTCTAAATCGCATTTTTTCACTAAACTTGATTTGTCTAAAGGATATTGGCAAGTTCCATTATCCGAACGCGCCAAACCTCTTACCGCTTTCTCTACTCCCAGAGGCCTTTTCCAATGGAATTTTATGCCTTTCGGCCTTATGAACGCACCAGCTACATTTGTACGCATGATGCGTCGAATCCTATCGTATCGGTCAGATGTCATTGCTTATCTAGACGACATCTGTCTTTTCAGCGATACTTGGGAAGATCACTATTCAGGGTTAGTTGAATTATTATCAACTCTGCGTGAGTATAACCTGACAGCAAAACCATCTAAAGCTTGTATTGGCTTTAGCGAAATTGCTTTCTTAGGCCATCGAGTAGGTCACGGTTTCTTGAAGACAGAAGACCATAATATCACTAAGATACTTAACATCTCTATCCCTAGGACTAAAAAGCAAGTGCGAAGTCTTTTAGGTCTCATACAATTTTATGGACGTTTCATTCCGAATCTGTCCTCTATCATGGCACCTCTCTCTACACTATTAAAGAAAGGGTCGCCTAACATGGTTCACTGGTCTCATGAATGCCAATCTTCACTAGAGAAGATCAAAACTATGTTTTCATCACCACCTATTTTAGTGTTACCTACAACAGATAAGACATTTGTTCTTCGTAGTGACGCTTCATCCACTGGGATTGGAGCGGCACTAATGCAAGAGTACTCTGGAACTCTGCATCCTGTAATGTATATATCCAGAAAACTTAATGCTGCAGAAAGGAATTACTCGGTTTTAGACCGTGAATTATTGGCAATGGTTTGGTCAATTCTCAAACTCCAAAGATTCCTTCTGGGCGCGCATTTCGTAGTGGAAACTGACCAAAAAGCTCTTACGGCTATCCAAAGTAAGAACTTGAAGAGCTCGAGATCAACTCGATACGCAATCGCTCTTCAACCTTTTCATTTCTCGGTACGAGCTATCCGTGGTTCAGAAAATGTGATGGCGGACATTCTGTCCAGATGCCCACATGATGCCACTTAACTGTTAAATATTGGATCTTTTTAATATGTATAACTTTACAACAGTTATTTTTTGTTTCTTTACTAAGATACACATTTGTAATTTAATAATAGAATGATGGTATCGCTACTTAGCGGTTTATTGATGTTTATTCACCGCTGTTCTTTGATGATTGTTTCTTCATAAATCATAAATTTAAGATTATAGTGTGAATTTTTGGTATGCATTGTATAATTACCAGAATTGTATTATACGTACATCACACCTTCCTGGAAACATTTATTCGTAGAGAAACAATTTCTCTCAGATTTTGAGATATATTCTCACCGGTCATATTAGGAATTATAGTTATTCCTGATATTTTCATCTGCGCAGTATTCTTGCGTTGTGAGCCTATTCTACGTGCTCCTAGATGTATTTAAAAAAAAAAATAAAATTTTTTTTTTTTTTTTTTTTTTCCGGAGGTGTGGTAAGACTGTAAAGGGCAATTTTTACTATCTTGCAATATAATACATTTATATACTTATTATGTTCGCAAATATTTTGTAATCAAAGTATTTCCTTTTTAAGTGCTTAAGGAGAAGTCATTTTTGAGTTACTTCCCTTGAAAGTAGTTCCGTCATCTTCGATCGGACTCCGCGGACGAGTCTAGGCCTACTGCGATTTATTCTTTGGCTGGGTAGGAATAGATTGTTCTTGCTTCAGTATATCTATGGCCTGAATTTATACGTAGTGTTTGTATGAGTAGGACGAGTCTGTCTTATATATGGATATCTTTACATTTCTAAGTCGAACTATGTTGGTTGTCGCTAGAAAAGGTCAAAGGCTATGCAGCGGAAGTATCGCTAGCAAGGGGTGTGATTCATGGCCGTCATCCTGTCTGGATGTCGAATTTTGTTGTAGCAGGCCTATCGCCGAAAAAAGTGATCTATAAGTCAATGGGGAAAAGTGATAGTCATTTAGACATGTTGTATGTACTTTACCCCAGTGTTTATTCTCTTTTGCCAAGGAATGGCAAAGTTATATTTCGCATAGAAAGGTAAAACCACAATTTATTATGAACTTGGGCTTCGCCATCGTTGTTGATAAACAGATGCACAGTGGTACTTTTGAAAAGAATATTTATTCAAAGGAAGACGACATTCCTATGTATCAACACTAGATTGTATGATATTATTCAATCACCTCTATGAGAGAAGCTATGAAGAAATGAGGACATTTAACGAATGACCAATTTTGGGTCTGGGTCCTATAGTGAGTGAAACTCACGAGAGAAGAACAGCCATGTTGAAATTCATATACTTTGTATTTATCGAGTGAGAAAAAGGGATGCCTGTACTATCGCTCGATGAACCAAGAGATCACTGCTACATGTGAGAACCCATGTCTGGGATTCCTATATCTTTATGGAAAATATATATATTGAACTTTACGTGAAGGGATATTCACTAGACGAGGTTAGGTCTAGGAGCCTTTATATATATTAGTTATGGTCTGACGTGCCCAGTCAGTAAAGCCAGATGATTTACATGATGGAACTCTGAATGCTTATTTACGAATGCTCCATTATGATATTTGCCAAGCATGAATGCTAACTTAAGATGATATTCCTGTGATCAACATTATGCTGTCTATGTCGACATTTGTTCCTGTAACCATACACGTACTGTCCAAGTGTGCGTCCCATTAAATGTTATAAAAAGACCACCGTAGTTCCAGTACTTCTTGAATTCGAACAGTGTGAGTATGAGTGATGTACTACCAACCTGTCAACTCTATCGAATCATGCTACCATTCGCGTTCCAGGACAAGATGACCTGTATGACCAAAACTGTGCTGGGTTTAATGAGTTGACAATCGTTACACTTTACTACACCAGTCCCAACATCTACATTTATCAACTGGTGGACATTCACGTCATTTAACAAATAAAGCGTGATTCAACAACTAGTAGCCAGTATGAGTTAACAACTAAACAGAGTTTAACAGTAGCTGAACTGCTTTCTGCAATCTCTTACCATTCTCTGTGTCTCAGATTTTGCGAACTACCATATCTCTACATGCCTTTTTTGATGCTTTAAACCACCAGTGGATGTCATTGTCCATGGCACACACATGAATTACATCTTCCTATAAAAACATGCAGCCAGCTGAGACACACAGTATTACAATGGGAAAGCAAGAAAACAAGAAACAAACTATTACAGATCTCTTTTTAAAAAAAGAAAGAAGAAAAGATACATGACATTTCAAACAGAAGTATAGAATGACCAGCAGACCTGTCTGTAAGGAATGGAGAGCATCTGCATTTGTCCAACAAAAATTTGACCACTTGGATGTGACCCTCAGCAGCAGCCACATGAAGAGCTGTTCTTCCATCATAATCTGCCTGGTTCATGTCCATGTCCATCAAGGCACACCTGTCAGGTAGAACAGACAATTAATGTACAAATATATTTTATGATGGACTACTATATTCCTAAGGAATGGGACATACAAGAACATCTGTACATATGCAATTCCTGTCAATGTTTTATATGTTTTGGTCTTACTGGCTGTGGATATCTGTAAGATATACTAGGATATCTTACATATATGTATATCCCTTCATTTTTTTGAAGTTTTTCTATCTTATTATTTTAGATCAGTTTTATTTCTTTTCCTTACCTTCCAGCTGCCCTGTAAAGTATAGACCTTCAATTAGTTGAAGATATGCCCTTATGTTTAGATTAGCTCTGTGCTGTATCTGTGTGTCCTGTCCCTAACAAAGATGTGCTGGAAGTAAAGTAACACTTGACAATGTCTTCTACAGGTTGTGACCCTACAAACATAACTTGTATCTACTGCATATTTGTATCAGTCACTTATAAACATAACTTGTATCTACTGCATATTTGTATCAGTCACTTATAAACATAACTTGTATCTACTGCATATTTGTATCAGTCACTTATAAACATAACTTGTATCTACTGCATATTTGTATCAGTCACTTATAAACATAACTTGTATCTACTGCATATTTGTATCAGTCACTTATAAACATAACTTGTATCTACTGCATATTTGTATCAGTCACTTATAAACATAACTTGTATCTACTGCATATTTGTATCAGTCACTTATAAACATAACTTGTATCTACTGCATATTTGTATCAGTCACTTATAAACATAATGTGTATCTACTGCATATTTGTATCAGTCACTTATAAACATAACTTGTATCTACTGCATATTTGTATCAGTCACTTATAAACATAACTTGTATCTACTGCATATTTGTATCAGTCACCTATAAACATAACTTGTATCTACTGCATATTTGTATCAGTCACCTATAAACATAACTTGTATCTACTGCATATTTGTATCAGTCACTTATAAACATAACTTGTATCTACTGCATATTTGTATCAGTCACTTATAAACATAACTTGTATCTACTGCATATTTGTATCAGTCACATATAAACATAACTTGTATCTACTGCATATTTGTATCAGTCACTTATAAACATAACTTGTATCTACTGCATATGTGTATCAGTCACCTATAAACATAACTTGTATCTACTGCATATTTGTATCAGTCACTTATAAACATAACTTGTATCTACTGCATATTTGTATCAGTCAAATATAAACATAACTTGTATCTACTGCATATTTGTATCAGTCACTTATAAACATAACTTGTATCTACTGCATATTTGTATCAGTCACTTATAAAACAACTTGTATCTACTGCATATTTGTATCAGTCACCTATAAACATAACTTGTTTCTACTGCATATTTGTATCAGTCACTTATAAACATAACTTGTATCTACTGCATATTTGTATCAGTCACCTATAAACATAACTTGTATCTACTGCATATTTGTATCAATCACTTATAAACATAACTTGTATCTACTGCATATTTGTATCAGTCACTTATAAACATAACTTGTATCTACTGCATATTTGTATCAGTCACTTATAAACATAACTTGTATCTACTGCATATTTGTATCAGTCACCTATAAACATAACTTGTATCTACTGCGTGTTTGTATCAGTCACCTATAAACATAACTTGTATCTACTGCATATTTGTATCAGTCACCTATAAACATAACTTGTATCTACTGCATATTTGTATCAGTCACCTATAAACATAACTTGTATCTACTGCATATTTGTATCAGTCACCTATAAACATAACGTGTATCTACTGCATATTTGTATCAGTCACCTATAAACATAACTTGTATCTACTGCGTGTTTGTATCAGTCACCTATAAACATAACTTGTATCTACTGCATATTTGTATCAGTCACCTATAAACATAACTTGTATTGGTCACTTATAAACATAACTTGTATCGGTCACTTATAAACATAACTTGTATCTGTCACTTATAAACATAACTTGGATCAGTCACCTATAAACATAACTTGGATCAGTCACCTATAAACATAACTTGGATCAGTCACCTATAAACATAACTTGTATCAATCACCTATAAACATAACTTGTATCAGTCACCTATAAACATAACTTGTACCAGTCATCTATAAACATAACCTGTACCAGTCGCATATAAACATAACTTGTATCAGTCACCAATACACATAACTTGAATAAGTCACCTATAAATATAACTTATATCAGCCAATTATAAACACAACTTGTATCTATAAACATAACTTGTATCAGTCACCTATAAACATAACTTGTATCAGTCACCTATAAACATAACTTGTATCAGTCACCTATAAACATAACTTGTATCAGTCACCTATAAACATAACTTGTATCAGTCACATATAAACATAACCTGTATCAGTCACCTATAAACATAACTTGTACCTATAAACATAACTTGTATCAGTCACATATAAACATAACGTGTATCAGTCACATATAAACATAACTTGTATCTATCAGTAAACTATAAACATAACTTGTATCAGTCACCTATAAACATAACTTGTATCAGTCACCTATAAACATAATTTGTATAAGTCACCTATAAACATAACATGTATCAGTCATCTATAAACACAACTTGTATCTATCAGTCACATATAAACATAACTTGTATCAGCTACCTATAAACATAACTTGTATCAGTCACCTATAAACATAACTTGTATCCGTCATCTATAAACATAACTTGTATCAGTCACCTATAAACATAACTTGTATCAGTCACCTATAAACATAACTTGTATCTATCAGTCGTCTATAAACATAACGTGTATCAGTCGCCTATAAACATAACTTGTATCAGCCATCTATAAACATAACTTGTATCAGTCACCTATAAACATAACTTGTATCAGTCACCTATAAATATAACTTGTATCTATCAGTCACCTATAAACATAACTTGTATCTATCAGTCACCTATAAACATAACTTGTATCTATCAGTCACCTATAAGCATAACTTGTATCAGTCACCTATAAACATAACTTGTATCAGTCACCTATAAACATAACTTGTATCAGTCACCTATAAACATAACTTGTATCAGTCACCTATAAACATAACTTGTATCAGTCACCTATAAACATAACTTGTATCTATCAGTCACCTATAAACATAACTTGTATCAGTCACATATAAACATAACTTGTATCAGTCACATATAAACATAACTTGTATCAGTCACATATAAACATAACTTGTATCAGTCACCTATAAACATAACTTGTATCAGTCACCTATAAACATAACTTGTATCTATCAGTCACCTATAAACCTAACTTGTATCAGTCACCTATAAACATAACTTGTATCATCACCTATAAACATAACTTGTATCAGTCATCTATAAACATAACTTGTATCAGTCACCTATAAACATAACTTGTATCTATCAGTCACCTATAAACATAACTTGTATCTATCAGTCACCTATAAACATAACTTGTATCAGTCACCTATAAACATAACTTGTATCAGTCACATATAAACACAACATGTATCAGTCACATATAAACACAACATGTATCAGTCACATATAAACATAACTTGTATCAGTCACCTATAAACATAACTTGTATCAGTCACCTATAAACATAACTTGTATCAGTCACCTATAAACATAACTTGTATCTATCAGTCACCTATAAACATAACTTGTATCAGTCACCTATAAACATAACTTGTATCAGTCACCAATAAACATAACTTGTATCAGTCACCTATAAACATAACCTGTATCAGTCACCTATAAACATAACTTGTATCAATTATATATAAACATAACTTGTATCAGCCACCTATAAACATAACTTGTATCAGCCACCTATAAACATAACTTGTATCAGTCACCTATAAACATAACTTGTATCTGTCACCTATAAACATAACTTGTTTTAGTCTTCAGTTTTTCCCTCACAGTTGTTGTTGTATCATTTACAATGTTAAGATAAATATCTGACAAAAAACAAACTTCCAGCATTTTTTTTTTCTCTAACCAGCGGTACTAGAGCTTTCCAGCTCTTTTGGCCAAATGACATGTCATTGCGAGGCTGGGGGGTCAGTGGACTTTCCTTCCAACCTGGTCAGGAGCTTTGCTCCTTCCCATCCACACGAGATTTATGTGCAGGAGCCGTTCAGGTTATTCAGTCAAATTTCCGGTCGTAAACATTCCTTCAAACGCTGACGCCCGGGTTTGAACCATGAAAACCTGGTCGCCAGTACAATGCCGTAGCCATTACACCAGCGAGGCTCACAACTTCCAGCTTTACAAAGTATCATTGCCAATATTAATAAAAAGTGAGACTCCAGAGTATTGGATTAGTAATGTCAATATTAAACTTGTGTTTACAAAGGTTACAGGAGGCTGTTCCCTGAAGGCAGTTTTGTTGTTCCAGTTAACTATTCACTAGCAGATTTTCTAGAATGTTCCTCACATTTTTCTCACATACATTAACTGTGAAATCTCACCTGCTGCTCATTTAGCCCTCTTGGTACAAATGTTGCAGTTACACACTACATCAGCAAAACATGACTTCAGAATGAGTCTCCATTCTAGGTCATTGACCATCACCTGCTCAAAATCTTCCACTTCTGTAAACTTCTCAGCAAGTTCTGAGGTTTACCAATCAGTATGAGGGTCATCTTCAACCAATGCTCATCCATTACAGAATTCAGCAGATAGCAAAATGGTACACTGGCCAAAACTAGTTCCACATAGTGGATCACAGTTTCTTAAGATGATGTATGAGCTTTTAATTACTGTGACACAAGTAATGTTAAATCTTCTAAAATAATGAACAAGTTAGTCAACTACTAAGTAAACATGACACAATGTATGAGGGCATAGCAAATGATATCATGGACAGATTAAATCCAGTGTTCAAGCAGACATTTCTGGTGTGCTATATTTGATGACATTGGTTCATGTTCTCTTGAATTTACACTGCCCCTCTTCTTCTTTGTTAGTAATGTCAGTTCTTAATGTTTTTGTCTGCTCATGAAATTCTTCCCTATTCTTTAACATTCTTGACAAAGTCTGTGAAATATTCTCTTTTTAGTTCCATCCGATCTATGTTCATGTTCTTCTTCTTCTTCGATCCTTAACCACCGACCGTCAAAGCAGTCAGTGGCCATCACGCCTAGTGGCATCTTGTAGGGCAACAACAAATTGATTCCACTTTGCACTCCGCCAAGTTGTTTTTGGTCGGCCTCTCTTTCGCTTTCCTTCAGGGGTCCAAAGCATAGCTGTTCTTGTGATGGCATCGGGGTCTCTTCTGAGGACATGACCAACCCAGCTCCAGCGTCTGCCAGCTATGATGGTATGCATGTCCTCTTGCTTGCTACGAGTAAGCAGATCTTGGTTGGTGATGGTATTTGGCCAAAAGATTCGGTGAATTTTTCTTAGGCATGTTGTGTGAAAAGAGGACAATTTTGACATTTCCTTCTCTGTGACTCTCCAGCATTCCGCACCATAGAGAAGCACAGAAAGCACGCAACTCTGGTATAATCTTTATTTTGTGCTTGTGCTGTATTGGGAGGACTTCCAGATGTTATTTAGGCTAAAGAAGGCTGTTCTTGCCTTATTCATTCTGATGTTGATGTCTTTGCCTGCCCCACCGTCTGGTGTTACTATGCTTCCTAGGTATGTGAAGGTATCTGTCTGTACCAGTTGCTGATTCCTTACTGATATTGGCTCAGGGTTGCTCGCATTGAGCGTCATGACCTCAGACTTCTTTAAATTAATGTTCAAGCCCACCTGCTGGCTAAATTTATTAAGTCTATCCGTTTTTTCCTGGATGTGTTGATGTGAATGTGCCAGCAGTGCAATGTCATCTGCATATTCCAGATCTTCCAATGTTGAAAATGTAGTCCATCTCCTGAGAGTGAATATATGGTCTACACATCTTCTGTTCTTTCTAAATCCTGCTTGTTCTTTCCTCAGTTTGTAGTCTACTGCCTTTGAAATTCTCTGTATAATTATCCTGCCTAGTATTTTGCTGGGAACTGAGAGAAGAGTGATTCCTCTCCAATTATTGCAGTCTGAAAGATCTCCCTTCTTGGGCAATTTGACAATTATTCCTTTGTTCCACTCTGATGGTGTTGTCCCCGTTTTCCACACTTGTGCAAATAGTGGTTCTAATAGTTCTGCTGCTAGCTCAGGGTCTGTCTTAAATAGCTCTGCATTTAAGTTATCATGGCCCGGAGCTTTACCGTTCTTTAACCCTTTGATTGCTGTGATGATTTCTTCATTTCGTGGAATGTCTGTATTTACATCTAGATCGTTTTCAGCCTCAGGAACATTCAATTGTGTCTCTGGTATTTCCTTGTTCAGAGTTTCTCTGAAGTGCTCTGCCCATCTTGTTTCCTGTCCCTCTGCTGTCTTGATGAGATTTCCTTGCTTATCTCTTACTAATGTAATATTGTTTGCACCTTGTTTTCCGCTGATGAATTTAGTTATTTTGTATACTGTGCTTTGTTCATTTCTCAGTGCTGCCTCTTCTGCCTGTTTTGCAAGATCGTCTAGGAAATTCCTTTTGTTGGCTCGGGTTTGGCGTTTAACTTCCCTGTCCAGTTGACTGTACTGTTCGCTATATAGTTGCTTTAACCTGGGGGACTTCGCTTCTGTTTTCTTTCTTTTCATTTCCTTTCTCATCTTTATGGTGTTTAGTGTTTCTGGTGTTATCCAGTCTTGCTTCTTCCTTTCCTGGAATCCTAAGCATGATTTGCTACTTTCCTTATATATTGTTGAAATGGTGTTGAAATTCTGGTCTATATCATCAGTCAATGTCTTTTCCTGGCTTTTGGCAAATTGATATCGTTTCCTAATGTCGGCCGCAAAAGCTTTTCTGGTAAGGGGGTTGATGCGTGATGCCATATGATGATGGATGGTATCCGCATGTCTGGTTTTGTGTAGTGTACAGATGTGTTCAGTCAAAACAATGTTCATTCAAAAATAACAGGGCAATCCACATAGGACGTCAGTAAACTCACGACGTATAAAGTCAATGATTCTTGAAACAGCCGTTGACGTTTTTCTTCATTATTTATTGTGGACGCCACAGTGACAAAATGGTTACGCGAATATGTAGACACATCAAACAGTCATTATCACAGCAACATTCAATACAGCAATAGACGGTAGACAGCATTACAATGATGAGTCAGATGCATGTTATATTTCAAAGTGCTGTAAATGTAGTCAGGTGGAAAACTCCATCCTTTTCTATAACAGCCAGGAGATAACCAGATATATGAGATCAGTTCACTCTCCTTAGTCTGACTTCAGCAAGACAGACACGTCTGCCGAAGTATAAATAATGTCCTCAAAAATATCCTCTAGATAATAAAGGTTTTTCAAACCTAGTTCATTTAACAAAGTAGCAAGTAATGGTCCTTGGAACCTGCATCAACCGATGCAGCACAATACAGCGACATGTGAGCTAGGAAAACATCTCGTGACGACGACTTTCGAAGACAGGCTATGAACCAGAAATCGTTCACGACCAAAAATCGATAGAGTTAATGAAAATGTCAATTTACCTTGCTTTCAAGAAATACAGAAATATCACGCCTCCCGGCATGTGCAAATACACTAGAGGTATTATCCCGAATAAACGAAATATCCATAAGAGGACTACACATCCCTGACAGAACAAAAAATAGCGGAGATCCCCTCTTCAACGAGGCATCTCTTTCGCCATTCCAAATCGCTCACTCCACTAGTGGTGGGCGGAAACCGATCGACCAAGAAGCAAGACAAGTCATGCGCAGTCCAGCGCAAAATGACCACAGCTCAAACTTAACTGCATTCGATACCAACGCGAGAAGACAAATGCTCACCGAGAAAAGTGACTATAAATTTCAAGCAGTTGTTGCCCTTGCGTTATAAAATAGATATTGAAATAAAACGATGTTGCGAGAATTTATCACGCAACATATCACCACCTCCTCCCGATAAAAAAAAAATGTGGAACATATTTTTTTTTTCAATATCAAGGAGCATGCGATAAGCGGCTCAAAACGCACGAATTATGCGCTGATAATTAACTAAATTGCCAAACAATAGGCTAATTATAGAGTGTCTGGTGAGGATATACCTCAACAGAAAAATAAATATGTCTCAAAAAATATTCACATCGGGGAGGTGTCACCAACACACATCACGTTAGCATGTAAACACAATATACGTATGCAAGTTACTATAATCATCATTAAACAGCATACTCTAATATTGTCTTTAAAAATGGATGTACAAATCTGATAGGAAAATTTAAATAGTACATTCTTTGACATGTAATGACATAAGTACATAGTAAAGTTAAACTACATGACGATCCAGGACATATGCTCTGGTATTCCGAGGGTAAGTAGTACACAATCTAGAACTCGTCATGCTTGATACTAGTAAGGTAAGTCCTCAGCTCAACAATGACATTCTGAGAAAGTACAAGCAATATAATGCTAATTAATAACTAATATGCTTCATAAGGTACAATACATTATTAATAATTGTGGCTGTTTAGTAAACTAACGGCCCTTATATTAACTACTCAGTCCTCCTCTATCATCTTAAAAAACGAACAGAAGAAGATGACAACAAAGCACGATAGTGTGTACATATAAAGTAAGTACAGATGTGCTAATCTATTGTAGAAATATAGGTGTGTTATGACTCTGTAATATATGGAAATATAGGACAGAAGTATTAGTTGGAGTCATGTGGGCATCTAGACAAAATGTCAGCCATCACATTATCCGCACCACGGATAGCTCGTACCGTGAAGTGAAAAGGTTGAAGAGCTATAGCATATCGAGTGGATCTCGAACTCTTCAAATTCTTAGTCTGAATAGCTGTAAGAGCTTTCTGATCAGTCTCTAGAATGAAATGTGCGCCCAGAGGAATCTTTGTAGTTTTAGAATTGACCAAACCATCGCTAACAACTCACGGTCTAAAACCGAGTAGTTCCTCTCTGCCGCATTTAGTTTTCTAGAAATGTACATAACAGGATGCAGAGTATTTGCATATTCTTGCATCAGTGCTGCTCCAATCCCAGTGGATGAAGCATCACTCCGAAGAACAAAAGTCCTATCAAGAGTAGGTAATCTTAAGATGGAGGAGAAGAAAATATATTCTTGATTTGGTCTAGTGAAGATTGGCATTCTTCAGACCAACGGACCAGATTAGGCGAACCTTTCTTCAACAATGTTGATAGAGGTGCCATGATCGAAGATAAATTTGGAATAAATCTCCCATAAAATTGAATTAAACCTAAGAGACTCCTAACTTGTTTCTTCGTTTTAGGAACAGAGATGTTCAGTATTTTGGAAGTATTGTGGTCTTCTGTCTTCAAGAGACCATGACCAACACGATGACCCAGGAAAGAGATTTCACCAAAACCAACAAAAGCTTTAGAAGGTTTGCTGTCAAATTATTCTCACGTAGAGTGGACAGTAAGTCATATAACCCTAAATAGTGATCTTCCCAGGTATCACTGAAAAGACAGATGTCATCTAAGTATGCGATGACATCCGAACGATGTGACAGAATTCGACGCATCATGCGAACGAAAGTGGCAGGGGCGTTCATGAGACCAAAAGGCATAACATTCCATTGAAATAGACCCCTAGGTGTAGAAAAAGCAGTAAGAGGTTTGGCATGCTCTGCTAAAGGCACTTGCCAATAACCTTTAGACAAGTCAAGTTTAGTGAAGAATCTAGAATTAGAAAGTCTAATCAGTAGATCTTCTAACAAAGGCATCGGTCAGCGTCGAACTTTGTGACCTGATTCAATTTGCGATAATCAACGCAAATTCGTATGTTCTTATCCTTCTTCCGGACAATAACCATGGAAGAAGAATATGGTGAAGTCGATGGTTCAATTATATTTAATTGAATCATTTCATCCAATTCCTTTTCCACTTGCGACTGAAAGTGTATAGGAATAGGATACGGCCTAACCCTAATTGGATTATTGTCGGTAAGAATTATGTCATGTTCTATGACATCTGTGTGTCCAGGAATGTCAGTGAGAACATCCTGAAATGTTTGTAACATCGACAAGTCTCGTCGATGTTCGTCACCAGAAAGATTAGGAGAAACAGAAACGTTTTTCCAAGATTCCGTGGAATGTAATGGAACCACTGGAAGGGGAAGGTTGACATCAGAGAAGGTAGCTTCCTCATCCTGAATGACAGACAGGGATGAATAATGACCGTGAGGTGCAGGAGCATCATCCGTTGCCTGGAAAATAGGCAGCAAATAGTCCGGACGTTCGTGAAATTCCGAAAGCATGTTTATGTGGAAAGTTTTATGCTTTCCATCAATATCGACCACATAGTCAACATCGGAAATCCGAGAGACTATTGCATACGGACCTTTCCATGCAATAAGAAGTCTATTTTCCCTACTGGGGAGTAGGACGAATGCTTTGTCACCTGGACAAAGTTGTCGTAGACATCTATTCTTGTTAGCAAACTGCCTTGCCTTCTCTTTAGCAATTTCTGATGAAGCAGTTGCTAGCTTACATGCCTCAATGATCTTTTGTCTAAGAGCAATGACATACTCATATGAGGATTGAGTTTTCATCACTAATATCATCGGCAGTGATGAGATCGTGTAATAAAGACATAGGGCCGCGTGGACGCGCGCCAAAGACAAGTTCGAAGGGAGAAAATCCTGTGTGTTCATTAGGGACTTCTCTATAGGCAAAGAGAGCCGCGGGTAAAACCCTGTCCCAATCTTGAGGATGATCTTCAGTTATCTTACCAAGCAAAGTCTTGAGCGTTCTATTCAGACGCTCAACTAACCCATTAGACATAGGATGGTAGATACTACTGAGAGATCGTTCAATATGTAAGGTAGACATTACCTGTGACATAGTGTCAGATATGATTTGAGTGCCATGGTCTGATAATATTTCTCTGGGGAACCCCAAGCGAGAAAATATCAACCAAAGAGCATCTGCGATATCTGTAGTAGATATGCTCTTAAGAGGAATAGCCTCTGGCCAACGTGTGCACATATCGACACATGTAAGGATAAACTGATGTCCTCTGGCCGACTTGACCTTAAAAGGGCCAATAATATCTATGGCCATTTTCTGAAACGGCCGAATAGGAATGTCAGCAGCCTGGATAGGCGCAGCATGTCGTGGTCCTCTAGATTTGACCTCCTGACATACCTTGCATGATCGGCAGTAAATACGAATGTCCTTATGACAAAAGGCCAAAAGAAAGCCGCAAGGACTCTCGACTTCGTACGGGCAAAACCCATATGTCCAGCACATTGCGAGTCATGAGCATGTTGTAATATTTGGACTCTCATGCTCTTGGGAACAAGAATTTGCGAATGTGCCGACGTAGTCGAATCTTGTACCATACGTACAAGTACGCCGTTTCTCATTGCAATCCAAGATTTTCTATTTGTATCCCGATTCGGATCACCTTTCTTCGCAAGAACGAAGAATTTTTTTAAAGAAGGATCTTCTTCTTGCAATTTTATGAAAGAGTCACGAGTGATTACTAAGTGACTATCTTGGCTATCAACTTCATTATCACTATTCAGTGAAGTTTCGGGTGTTTGTAGAGCTTGTGCTCTTGTAACTACTGCATTTTGTAGCTTGCATGTTATTATCTTTCCCAAGCAGCAATCTGCTGTGGGGTACACTCCCTAACTCCGTGAATACGACCAATAATAAGGTCCGCAATAGGATTAGGTAAGAGACAAGCATGCACATCTCCAGTAAAGAAAGGAGTGGCAATGCGAATTACAGCCGTAGGATATTTTTCTAGAGTGCCGCCAAATGTGACACATTTAATAACCCTTCCTGTAGCACAAGATGGATCTACAAGCGATTGTCTAACACCAATAGTGGTGCATCCGGAATCGAAAAGTAGTGAGACCGGAGTATCATTAACAAGACCCTTATGTAGGATTAAAGAACCCCTCCCGTCATGCGCAACAGCAGCAGGAAGAGCGGGAAGTGGGTGACCACAACTCAAAGTAGTTATGGTACCCGGTTCGAATAAAGTACTGCATTGGGGGCATTTGTTTGCTCTCTCAAAGTCAAAAGCAGAACCAGTGACAGCGTCAAAGTTTTTACTATCAACAACATGATTACAGGCTCCCTCAGTTTCCTGTTGTACAGCATTAGCCTGCTGATATCTCTTTTTTTTGTGTTGAGATCTACCCCGACTATTATTACCTCTGAAGTTATCAAAGTTATTATTATCTCTGCAGTTATTATTGTCTCTATTGTAATTGTTATCCTGGTTCGAATTCCAGTTTCCACGATTACTATCATGTTCACATTGATGCGAACATCTATTTGTTTGGTTCTGAGGTCTTCGGCAGGAATAACCTCTATTACCATATCCTCTTTTGAAATGCTTATAATTATTAGGGTGATAGTAACGACCACTATCAGGTTGTCTCCAATTCTTCGAAGAAGAATCACCATGAAATTGGTTTCCATGATTTTGACAGAAATTACCGCTGCTCTTTCTATCAAGATTTTGTTGGAATCTACGAGCAAAGTTTTGACCATACGGAGCTGCCGAAGCAACTGGTAAACCTTCTTTCACCTTAGAGTTACCCATGGTTATGTGTGGGTGTGCAGTTACGTATTGGCAACAGAAATCTTCCATTTCCCTTATTGTTTTTAGGTTTACGTTCATGAAGGAAAGCAAGGAAAGACTCATTGACAGACGACATGACTTTGTCTCTAAGTATTAAGTCCATAAGTCCTTCATAAGTTTTTTCCGTCTTAGATAGTTCAACCCATCGTGAGAAAGTAATGCGTATTCTTGCAATAAACTCGGAGAATTCAACTCCATTTTCAGGTAACATGTTTTTAAATTGTAGACGATAGCCGTCTTCGTTAAGCTGATATTTCTTTAACAGAGCGGCCCTGACAACCTCATAATTGTTCTTGTCAGGTTCATCCACCATATTTAATATACTTAGAGCTTTACCTGTCAGTATCCCTGATAACTGATAAACATATTTTTGCTTTGTCTATGTTATGAGCTGTACATGCTTGTTCAAATCTGTCCAGATAGAACATTATGTCATCACTGGAAGGACTAAATGTTGGTAACTTAATCTTAAAAGTATCATTATTAGCCTTACCAGAAGATGAACCCTTGTTTGAATCATTACCATTACTCATGCTCGTCAATTTCAATTTTTCCAACTCTAAAGCTAAGACCTTTTCTTCATGTTCCATTTTTGCTTTCTCTTTCCTCTCATCAGACTCTCTCTGTAATCTTCTTTCCTCAGCCTGAGCCTCTTTTTGAAGTCTTTCATTTTCAGCTTCTTTTTCAAGTCTTTTATTTTCAGCTTCTTTTTCAAGTCTTTTATTCTCAGCCTCTTTTTGAAGTCTTTCAGCTTCTAGCTGTAGCTGGAGTTTTCTTTCCTCAGCTTCTGATTCCCTTTTTTGTTTTTCCATTTCCATTTGGAATCTTTTCTCATCCACCTGCATCTGCAGTTTCTTTTGTTCAGCTTCCATCTGCAGTTTCTTTTGTTCAGCTTCCATTGCTTTATCATATCGAGCAGTTGCAAATTCTTCTAACTTATCACCAGTCTCCCAAGCAATTTACCCTGCTCAATAAAGTGCTCAAATGTAGACATGATGAGTAATATATAAGTCCAAAACCTGAAATAATTAACTAATTTATTTCAAACCTAAGTGTAACAAGTCTTAATTAAGCACTTGTATATTCACATCACATTATATTATCCCAGTCTCTGTGGGAAACAAGTCTCCAATCAAAGAACTTGTATATGAAATATCAGCACTCAATTCTTGATCATAAGTGCACTTCTCATTCAATAGTGCACGACACTATTCATCATTCATTTATCATCAGTGTAGTAGTAACAGTGCATTAGCATAGCCCATTAACTAATTACTATAACTGTAAACAATGACTATGTAAACACATGCAGAATGTAAACATTGAAAATGTAAACAATACAAACAATGTAAACAATAACAATGTAAACAATAACAAAGATCAGCAACAATACAAAAACGTTCGCAGAAATCAACTAAAAATAAAGCAGAAATTAATGAAATATCACAAAAAATGTGACGATATCTGCGATAGAATTAAACAAAATACATGACACCACAGTGTATAAACAAAAATGTTGTATGAAACTAAATTATAGACAAGAGTAGGCTAACAAATACAAACAAATCAAAACAAAACTAAAGAATGCGAAATAATAACGAAAACAATATTAAAACATGTCATCACAGCTAACATAAATAGCAACAGAAGTCGCTTAGCAAATTCCAGTATTGGAAATTTGCAAACCTTACAGAAAACGCTCACAATAGACGACCTCTATGACGTGGCATAATCTAACGGAGACACCACCCAACCGAGAACCCGCTGAAATATAAACATATAAATATACGAATAACATATAAACATATAACATATAGAATGAGATGATACACAGAAGACTCAGCAGAAGTATAAGGGCACAGTTTACATACAAACAGGCCACTTAACTTATAGGCTTCCAATCGTAGAACAGCAGAAAAAACGGATGTCAATCAACGTCCTAAAGAGCGAAGCTCCAACGATGATGGCACATCTGAACTGCTTCCACTGCTAACACGATGGTACAAGAGCTTCTGAAATACTGTGTGTTGAGTTGTTTCGGCACTTGACCTTCTAATCCAAAAGTAAGTTGATGGAAATCGGTACTTGGCCTTCTTCAGAAAACAACCCGTTTCAACCGGCACTTGACCTTCACAAAAACGACAGCACTGGAACCTTGACAGCAGCAACTTGCTTGACTTGCGTAAAAGATAACAGCAGTCCGAGTTATCCGGCAACATGTAACAACGCCGGGTACTGTCAAATTCTTGTTTTCGTCAAAAAGTTGAAATTTTGACTTTTACCGGGCAACGCCGAGTACTTTGAAAATTTTGAAGATGTTGACTGTATTGAAGAATGTTAATTTCTTGAAGGATGATGATGAATTCTTGTTGAAAATGAAGTGGGTAAGGGACCCCGTGTTTGCTGGTACCAGAATCAAACCAGCTTATGGCCACCAAATGATGCGTGATGCCATATGATGATGGATGGTATCCGCATGTCTGGTTTTGTGTAGTGTGCAGATGTGTTCAGTCAAAACAATGTTCATACAAAAATAACAGGGCAATCCACATAGGACGTCAGTAAACTCACGACGTATAAAGTCAATGATTCTTGAAACAGCCGTTGACGTTTTTCTTCATTATTTATTGTGGACGCCACAGTGACAAAATGGTTACGCGAATATGTAGACACATCAAACAGTCATTATCACAGCAACATTCAATACAGCAATAGACGGTAGACAGCATTACAATGATGAGTCAGATGCATGTTATATTTCAAAGTGCTGTAAATGTAGTCAGGTGGAAAACTCCATCCTTTTCTATAACAGCCAGGAGATAACCAGATATATGAGATCAGTTCACTCTCCTTAGTCTGACTTCAGCAAGACAGACACGTCTGCCGAAGTATAAATAATGTCCTCAAAAATATCCTCTAGATAATAAAGGTTTTTCAAACCTAGTTCATTTAACAAAGTAGCAAGTAATGGTCCTTGGAACCTGCATCAACCGATGCAGCACAATACAGCGACATGTGAGCTAGGAAAACATCTCGTGACGACGACTTTCGAAGACAGGCTATGAACCAGAAATCGTTCACGACCAAAAATCGATAGAGTTAATGAAAATGTCAATTTACCTTGCTTTCAAGAAATACAGAAATATCACGCCTCCCGGCATGTGCAAATACACTAGAGGTATTATCCCGAATAAACGAAATATCCATAAGAGGACTACACATCCCTGACAGAACAAAAAATAGCGGAGATCCCCTCTTCAACGAGGCATCTCTTTCGCCATTCCAAATCGCTCACTCCACTAGTGGTGGGCGGAAACCGATCGACCAAGAAGCAAGACAAGTCATGCGCAGTCCAGCGCAAAATGACCACAGCTCAAACTTAACTGCATTCGATACCAACGCGAGAAGACAAATGCTTACCGAGAAAAGTGACTATAAATTTCAAGCAGTTGTTGCCCTTGCGTTATAAAATAGATATTGAAATAAAACGATGTTGCGAGAATTTATCACGCAACAGGGGTCCTTCAATTTGCTGATGTCAAACCTTTTCTGTGTAGTTACAGTTGGTCCAGCCCTTCTTAGTTTCACTTTCAGTTTTGCTACTACTAAATGGTGATCGCTTCCCACATCTGCACCTCTTCTTACCTTCACATCTTGTAATGCATGTCTCCATCTACCGTTAACCATGATGTGGTCTATCTGGTTTCTGTCCCGACCATTTGGTGATTCCCATGTTAACTTGTGAATTTCCTTATGTGGGAAAAGTGTTCCTCCAATGACCAGGTTGTTAATGCTACAGAAACTTATTAGCTTATCCCCATTTTCGTTTGCTATTCCGCTGCCGCATTTCCCCATTGTTCTTTCATTATATGTATTGTGTGTACCAACTTTCGCATTGAGGTCTCCCATTACTATAACAAGATCATATCTAGGTGTGTCCTCCATTTCTTTCTGCAGTTGTTGATAGAATTCATCCTTGACCTCCTCATCGCTATCATTCGTTGGTGCGTAGCATTGTATTATTGTAGTGTTGGTGAATCTCCCTCTCAATCTCAATCGTATCAGTCTGTTGTTGATGGGTTTCCATTCCAGTAATGTCCTTTCTATCCCTTTCTGTAGAATAATGGCTACACCTTCACTGTGCTGTCCATCCTCTCTTCCAGAGTAAAGTACTGTTTCTCCTGTTGCTGTTTTAACTTTTCCTGCCCCTGTCCATCCCGCAGCAAAGTTTGTTCATTTGATGTTGTTTCCGTAACTTCATTATTTTTTTTTACATAGACAGGGGTGTCAGCCCTATGATAAAACTCCCAACCTGGAGGACAAGGGTACCAGCTTTTGTCTGACCCCTACCCACACAGACCAGTCCAGCTTGGTTGAACCTACCAGGAGTAAAACTCCCACTGGCATAGCTCTGGGGATTGTCAGGGTACGCAAGCTGCCATACCGCTACAAGGTATAGGTACCATTGATGGCAGATGTTCATGTTGCCCAGCCATATTTTTGGATGGTCATCTTCTTTCTTATGTTCTATGTAGATTTTCTGCCATCACCGGTGTCAATACCTTGTCGAGGTATGGCGGCTTGCGTACCCTGATTACCCCCAGAGCTATGCCAGCGGGAGTTTTACTCCTGGAAGGTTCTACCAAGCTGGACAGGTTTGCACGGGCAGGGGTCAGACAAAAACAGACACCCTGGTCCTCCAGGTTGGGGGTTTTAGCATAGGGCTGACACCCCTGTCTATGTAAAAAAAAATTGAAGTTATGGAAACAACAACGAATAAACAAACTTTGCTGCGGGATGGACATCCGGAGTCTGAGGCTCGTATGACTGTCAGTGGTGAAAGCCGAAAGGAAGCCACTGACATGAGAATGGACGTCCTGACCGCAAAACATGATACAAGAATAGGATTTTGGAATGTCAGGACAATGAATGAGACGGGTAAACTAAAACAGGTCACCGCAGAAATGAGAAACTATAGGTTACACATTCTAGGGATAAGCGAGAGAAGATGGACAGGGGCAGGAAATGTTAAAACAGCAACAGGAGAAACAGTACTTTACTCTGGAAGAGAGGATGGACAGCACAATGAAGGTGTAGCCATTATTCTACAGAAAGAAATAGAAAGGACATTACTGGAATAGAAACCCATCAACAACAGACTGATAAGATTAAGACTGAGTGGTAGATTCACCAATACTACAATAATACAATGCTACGCACAAATGAATGACAGCGATGAAGAGGTCAAGGATGAATTCTATCAACAACTGCAGAAAGAAATGGAAGACACACCTAGATATGATATTATTATAGTAATGGGAGACCTTAATGCGAAAGTTGGTACACACAATACATATAATGAAAGAGTAATGGGGAAATGCGGCAGCGGAACAGCAAACGAAAATGGGGATAAATTAATAAGTTTCTGTAGTATTAACAACCTGGTCATTGGAGGAACACTTTTCCCACATAAAGAAATCCACAAATTAACATGGGAATCACCAAATGGTCGGGACAGAAACCAGATAGACCACATCATGATTAACGGTAGATGGAGACATGCATTACAAGATGTGAAGGTAAGAAGAGGTGCAGATGTGGGAAGTGATCACCATTTAGTAGTAGCAAAACTGAAAGTGAAACTAAGAACTGCTGGACCAACTGTAACTACACAGAAAAGGTTTGACATCAGCAAATTGAAGGACCCCCTTACCAGAAAAGCTTTTGCGGCTGACATAAAGAAACGATATCAATTTGCCAAAAGTCAGGAAAAGACATTGACTGATGATGTAGACCAGAGATTCAACACCATTTTAACAATATATAAAGAAAGCAGCAAATCATGCTTGGGATTCCAGGAAAGGAAGAAGCAAGACTGGATAACACCAGAAACATTAAACACCATAACACTGAGAAAGGAAATGAAAAGAAAGAAAACAGAAGCGAAGTCCCCCAGGTTAAAGCAACTATATAGCAAACAGTATAGTCAGCTGGACAAGGAAGTTAAACACCAAACCCGAGCCAACAAAAGGAATTTCCTAGACGATCTTGCAAGACAGGCAGAAGAGGCAGCACTGAGAAATGAACAAAGCACAGTATACAAAATAACTAAATTCATCAGCGGAAAACGAGGTGCAAACAATATTACATTAGTAAGAGATAAGCAAGGAAATCTCATCACGACAGCAGAGGGACAGGAAACAAGATGGGCAGAGCACTTCAGAGAAACTCTGAACAAGGAACCACCAGAGACACAATTGAATGTTCCAGAGGCTGAAAACGATCTAGATGTAAATACAGACATTCCACAAAAAGAAGAAATCATCACAGCAATCAAAGGGTTAAAGAACGGAAAAGCTCCTGGCCATGATAACTTAAATACAGAGCTATTTAAGACAGACCCTGAGCTAGCAGCAGAACTATTAGAACCATTATTTGAACAAGTCTGGAAAATGGGGACAACACCATCAGAGTGGAACAAAGGAATAATTGTCAAATTGCCCAAGAAGGGAGATCTTGCAGACTGCAATAATTGGAGAGGAATCACTATTCTCTCAGTTCCCAGCAAAATACTAGGCAGGATAATTATACAGAGAATTTCAAAAGCAGTAGACCACAAACTGAGGAAAGAACAAGCAAGATTTAGAAAGAACAGAAGATGTGTAGATCATATATTCACTCACAGGAACATTATAGAGCAGTGCTCAGAATGGCAAAGACAGCTGTACATCAATTTCGTTGATTTTGAAAAGGCTTTTGACAGCATACATAGGGACAGTTTATGGAAAATACTGAGGGCTTATGGAATTCCAAGCTGCATAGTGTCAATCATAAAAAGCCTCTATGCAAACTTTTTGTGTAGTGTTGGGCAGAGCAACCTAACCTTTGAGGTGAAGACAGGAGTACGACAGGGATGCCCCTTATCAACCACTCTATTTTTAACAGTCATAGACTGGGTGATGCGCCAGACAACAGAGGGCAGTCCAAGAGGAATAAAATGGACTACATTTTCTACATTGGAAGATCTGGAATATGCAGATGACATTGCACTACTAGCACATTCACATCAACACATCCAGGAAAAAACGGATAGACTTAATAAGTTTAGCCAGCAGGTGGGCTTGAACATCAATTTAAAGAAGTCAGAGGTCATGACGCTCAATGCGAGCAACCCTGAGCCCATATCAGTAAGGAATCAGCAACTGGTACAGACAGACACCTTCACATATCTAGGATGCATTGTAACACCAAACGGCGGGGCAGGCAAAGACATCAACATCAGAATGAATAAGGCAAGAACAGCCTTTTTTAGCCTAAACAACATCTGGAAGTCCTCTCAATACAGCACAAGCATAAAATTAAGATTATATCAGAGCTGTGTGCTTTCTGTGCTTCTCTATGGTGCGGAATGCTGGAGAGTTACAGAGAAGGAAATGTCAAAATTGTCCTCTTTTCACACAACTTGCCTAAGAAAAATTCACCGAATCTTTTGGCCCAATACCATCACCAACCAAGATTTGCTTGCTCGGAGCAAGCAAGAGAACATGCACACCATCATAGCTGGCAGACGCTGGAGCTGGGTTGGTCATGTCCTCAGAAGAGACCCCGATGCCATCACAAGAACAGCTATGCTTTGGACCCCTGAAGGAAAACGAAAGAGAGGCCGACCAAAAACAACCTGGCGGAGGACTGTGGAGGCTGAGATGCAAAGAATGAACCAGAGTTGGGGCACTGTACGAAGGATGGCCACCGACCGAGAAAAGTGGAATCAATTTGTTGTTGCCCTACAAGACGCCACTAGGCGTGATGGCCACTGACTGCTTTGACGGTCGATGGCTAAGGATCAAAGAAGAAAAAGATGTAGATTTTGTGTATTTCCTTTTCAACTTTACCTATTCATCTGAACGTTTCTGATTTTCAGATACAAGTTGCCAATCTTACCATTTATTTCTGTTTCTTACTGAATGCTGCAACTGTTGATCTCCATTGATTTCTATTCTGAGCTCCATCTTATGCTCTGTCCTTGAATTTTCAATCACTTTGACTTCCTTTTCTAGTGTTCTTCTCCAATTTTCTCTTGGTTTCTCAATCTTCTCTCCCATTTGCATCCCTGATATAGTTATATTTTTAAAAATGTTCCACCAGATCCAACTAACTGCCTTGATTAAATTCATTTAAACTTAATATCGTCCAATTGCTGAAGGTTTGCTTCATCTTGGCTAATGCGTTAATATATTAACATTGACATGAAGTTTCTATTGTTTCATCGAAGTGCCAGGCTGGTGGGTAGCTAATGTAGTGATAAACATATGCTAAGATAAGCAGATTTTTGGCACTAGAAAAAAACAACTCACTTTGATAAGGCTTGGCTTCATCAAATGTTGGATGGTATCTGTTGCATGATTTTCCTCATAAAAATAAAATCTGTACTACTCTATGGCCTGGAAACATGGCATGTCAACAAGACTTTAATGCTCTAACTTCAGACATACACCAACTAATGTCTGCTACACAATCCTTGCCAGATATCCAGAATTAATAACAAACAGTGACTTGTGGATGAGAAACAACGACTGTAACAACAGAGCTGGATATGAAAGACAAAAAAGTATAAGTGTACATGAGGTACCTTCATGAAACACCAACCAGCATAACCAGGCAACATGGCCTTGGCTGGAGCTCACAAGAGATCAGAAGTGTGAGAAGACAGACAAACCAAATCCTGGAGAAACATGAGAGAAGTGGAAGCCAAAGCAAAGAGAACATTGTGAGTAGAACTGGTAACCCACAACAAATCTGGTACGGTAGTCAGAAACTGCTGCAGCTGTACGTTCTACAGGAAGTAGAAATGACAGATCATGTGACTGTTCTCTCTCTTATAGCACTGAATGTCAAAATGATCCTCACACAAACTGTCACACTATTGTACTGTCAGTTTACCTTCTGATAGCAGTAACATCTCCATTGTAGGCTGCAAACAAAAGATTAACAACCAAGCTTCCTTGAGTGTCCACTGTCTGGACACGTGGGTCCATTTTTCGGGGTGTATGTCTGAGGTTGTCAAAGTTGTGGAAATTGAAAATCTTCACCAGATCCTGTGTATTTAAAGAGATATAAACTTGATAAATTAACCAATAGAAGTAAAGTCTTCACGACAGAGAACACTCTTTCCTCAAACAACAAAACTGCCAAAATAAAGATGGTGGTCACTTCAAGATAGATATTTCACAGTGCAAATTAACAGTGATAGGTCAGCACTGTATGAACAAAAGAATGGCATTCCTCAAGAATCAGTTTTATCCCTTTCAATTTTTGCAAAAATGATAAATGATTTGAATGAAGAATTTAAAGATATCAAACATAATTTGACACAGTTTGCAGATGATGTTGCTTTATAGAGATATGCAAAAAATCTAACAAAATTTAAAATAATCTTCAAAAACAAATAAACAAAGTATATAAATGGATGAATAAATGGGGATTTCACTTACATGCGAATAAGACAGTAGGAATGACCTTCAGTAAAGGTAAGATTGTTAAAAATAAGATAATTTACATAAACTTACAGGGGCAACAAATTAGTACAGTCCAAACCACACGGTACCTAGGAATGATACTAGACCAACAACTGAACCGGAACAAACACATAGATAGACTGGTATGAGTATATGAGGAGAACTGCCGTAAGACGGGGGTAAAATGGTAGAATGAAAAAAAGACTGGTAGAGTCTTGCAGAGGGCTAACTAACATGCTAAGATATTTGAAAGGTCATGGATGGGGCGCAAGCACTAAGACAATGATCATGTTCTATAAATCTTTCATTAGAGGCAAAACTGATTACACTGACAAACAACATTTTTCTTTCTTATATAAGAATAAGTGTTCTTAGGTCAGTTTCTTGCGCTGATTTCAAATCTGAAATCCGTTTATCTCTATCACATCGGGTTCTTAAGATATTTGTGAATAAATATATTTTGGGAAACCGTTATTTGCTCCGTTTCATTTTTACTATATAACTTATTAAAAATTAATAAAAAGCAACATAATTCTACTTTTTATACTGCTAAAAGATGCATGACATATGTTACGCGATTTTTCAAATAGTTACTGTATTTTGAAATAATTATGAGCAAAATATGGCTTCTAGAAGTTGTAGAAATTCAGCTGATCTGTTCTGTTACGTGTGTGGATATTTTACCGATCGTGTTGACCAGAAAAACTTTACACCATTACTAAAGAAAGCATATGAACTTTATTTCGATTCGAAAGTTGATGATGCAAATAAATCTTGGAAGCCAAATGCAGTTTGTTCGATACATTGGCAGGTTGGTTACGAAAATCGCCGAAGCACAAGTCGATGCCTTTTGAAGTGCCAGTAATATGGCGTGAACATACAAATCACACTACTGATTGTTAATTCTGCTTGACAAATATCCATGGTTTCACTTTTAAAACTAGAAAGTCTGTGGTTTATTCAAATATTGAATTGGTTTCGAAACCAGTGCTTCATGATCCAATCACGTGTCCGATCCAAGTACCACCAGAACAATATCCGTTGGACGTGAATGAACCATCAGAAAGTGATAGTTTACCTGCTTTAGAAACTAATTCTGACTCATATTACATACCGGTGAATGATGGTGTTTACTTAATTAACCATTCAGAACTTTCAGATCTAATATGTGATCTCGCTCTTACCAAAGGACAAGTGGAATTACTCGGTTCGCGACTCAAAGAATGGAATCTTTTAGCGCCCAATACTCCGATATCTAAATTTCGTCGTAGACACAGAGAACTTGTTCAATACTTTGAGATGGATGATGACATTTGCTATTGCAAAGATGTAAACGGTCATGAGCACATAGTCAACGAATGGCGATTTTTCATCGATTCTTCTAAGACTAGTCTAAAAGCCGTGTTATTGCATAACAGAAATTTATTTTCATCAATTCCAGTCGCCTACTCTGTTCATATGAAAGAAACTTATGACAATATGGCTATACTTTTGGAAAAAATAAAGTACATTGACTACCAATGGCGGATTTGTGGAGACCTAAAGGTCATTGCAATTCTCACGGGCATGCAGACTGGGTATACTAAATTTTGTTGCTTCCGATGTGAATGGGACAGCCGCAACAGACAGGAACATTATGCAAGAAAGGTGTGGCATATCCGGGATCGTATGCTGCTCGGGCATAAAAATGTAATACACGAGCCATTAGTTAACAAAGACAGCATTTTACCACTGTTACAAATAAAGTTGGGGCTCATGAAGAATTTTGTAAAAGCGTTAGATAAAACGAGCAAAGCTTTCACTTATCTTCGAGAAAAGTTTCCGCAAGTTAGCGATGCAAAGATAAAGGAAGGTATCTTTGTAGGACCTCAGATTAGGAAAGTTATTGCACACAAACAATTCGAGAACTTGTTACATGGTAGTGAACTTCGCGCATGGATGGCATTCAAATCGATCGTCGATAACTTTCTGGGAAATCACAAATCTGTCGACTATGTTGCATATTGTTAAGCAGTGCATAGATGCATACAGAATTATGGGCTGTAACATGTCCCTCAAAATCCATTTGCTCGATTCGCATCTTGACTTTTTCCCTGACAACCTTGGCGAAGTCAGCGATGAACATGGAGAACGATTCCATCAAGATATCGCCGTAATGGAGTCACGTTATCAAGGACGGTGGAGTGTGACCACGCTTGCCGATTATTGTTGGATGCTTCATCGCGATGTACCACATGCCATTCACTGACGAAAGTCGACTGCAAAGAAATTAAAGCCTACATAACTGTTATACTTCTTGTACGAATGATGTTGTAATACTGTATGCGTTGTTAAAAAACTTCAATTGCGTATTTCTAGAGATCCCGACCTGATAGAGAAAAACGGTTTGCAGATTTAAAAACAACGCATTAAAATTGACCAGAAAAACATAGAAATGTTAGAGAAAGAAAAAAAAAGTTTTTTTTTGTTAGTCAGTGTTATGGGAACTTAGTCTATGACTCTGCAGTATATAGTCCACAAGATTAAATTAGATAGAATTCAGAATTCGTCCTTTTCAGGATGAACAAGGAAGAAGAAGAAGAAGATAGAATTCAGCACTAAGCACTGTGTATAATTATGGGTTCAATCAGATCAACATCAAGGGGTACTCTGGGGGTGGCCTTAGGAGTCCTTCCATTGGAACTTCAGAGACAAGAACTCAATTACAAGACCAAAATTATGTTGGACAAGACTCATTCAGTTTTTTCAGCATTTGCTGGGTATCAATTAACAACTCAGAAAAGGTTCACAAATACTAATGTTTTTCTAATAAATTAATGAATCACTATTCTGTATACATAATAAGAAAAAATTGTTTCTATGCATTATCATTTCTGTTTCTAGAGTAAATCCATACAGTACTTTATACCAGCAGTTGAGGTTCACTGCTTTATTTTAAAATAAAACATAGATCAATTATGATGGATCTACCAACTTTTTGATGATAATTTTGTGAAATTGTGTTAGGTTTTTTTTCTCCCTCCCAAGAGTATTATTGTTAATTATTTTTGTAAATAATAAATTCTCCATGTTTTAAAAAAAAGGAAATTAGAGGAGAGCAGACTAGTATCAGATCATCATTTTAATCCACTCAGCCAACATTCTGGTCTACCTTGTTCAACTTATTTGTCAGTTATAATTAGGGTATTTAGTGTCATTTTATTTTCAGTTATGTATTTTATTAATAAAATATCTATTGTCATTCACAATTGACTGCTTTCACTAGTGTTAACTTATATTAAAATTTGTTGTTTTCATATGTTGTGTTGTTTGTATCACTTCATAGTTTTTCCTTACATTATGAGTAGTTAGCAGTTTTTTGTTTGAATTATTTATTTATTTTTTTAAAATGTGTGGTTTTTAATTGTTTTTTAAATTGCGCGCTAGGTTTTATTTATTTTTAATTATTAGAGCATTTTGACTTTTTTCTTTCATTTTTGTCCTTAAACAGTATTACTTCTATTATTGTTACTATTAATATTTTTTTTTTTTTTTTTTTTTTTGCGTTCGCCCGCTAATACTCGAGGCGAAATCTCAGGTTATTATTTTATGTCTAACCTGACATTGATTTTACGTGAGTATCCCTTTATTTCTTGTACAGAGACAGGTGTCCCTCGCCATCCAGGCAAATACTCGCCGATTTCGGAGGTACCCATTGCAGCTGGGTCGGCTCAGGAGCCGCCAGTCCCTGGTCGATGACACTCCTTCAAATGTCCTCGCCAGGTCTCGAGTTAATCCAGTCCAAATCCCGGTCGACGAAAAATCCTCAAATGCCGTCACCCGGGTTTGATCCTGTATCACCCGGTCGCCAGAGCGGTGTTGTAACCACTACGCTAGCGCGGCTCCCACTATTAATATTAATTTTGTCACTGTTGTTATGCGTACGTGGGGAACACCAGGATAGAAGGATTTCAGGCACTTCGAGTCCCTGTGTACTGGAGTTGGGGACATCCAGATGGTGGGATTTAGAGGCACCCAGCACCCGATGTGTGACCAGGGAGACAGCTGGTCGTGCTGGTGCTTAACCCGTGTCAGTCCCAGAACCCTGCATCCTTGCAATGTTGACCCTCTTGACTCTAATTTATTTTACTCTTCCTTGAAATTTTTTTAGACTGATTTGAGATATCAATCCTTCTGTTCCTCACTTTGCCCTTCTTTCTAAATTTCTGTTCCCATCCATAGGATTCCTGAGTTATAAGTTATAAAAGCTATACTCTTTGTTTTTTTTTCCTTTTTTCTCATTTTCTCCACTTCCCCTGTCTTTCCATAGCTCTTGAGCCTTCTGGGGGAACCTGCTGTAGTGCAACAAAAGGGCAGGCAAGCTATTGGCCCCGCAAAGCTCTGGGATCAACCCCCATAATTTCCTGCGGAGAGTTGTATATTTAACTTTATATTATTTGTTTTGTGCACATACTTACTTAGACGTTCCTCTTCTACCGTGAGGTGTAGAGGTTTGGAAGAGAGAGCGCCATACTATCCTATCGGCTGTCTTCCTTCTGGCCTGGTTCCATTCTAGGCCTCGGTCCTTCAAAGATTGTCTAATGTTGTCCTCCCAGTGGACTCTGGGTCATCCTGGAGGTCTCGATCCCTGGCTCTCAGTTTCCCATGCTTGTCGGGGTAGCTGATCTCCCATTCTGCAGACATGGCCAAACCATCTTAGTTGCGACTGTTCTACTTGGGTTTGCAGGGGTTGGGTTTTTAGGCCTTGACATATTTTGTTGCGGACCATGTCTCTTCTTTTTTGTGCATATACCATTTTAAAATCAACTGGACTTCTCCTGAGGAATCTATACTAGGCAGCCTATCCCATGTAATATCTATATTGTGATCTGTAAAGTACATGTTCAATTCATGTCTCTGTTGATCGTGTTGTACAGTGTAACAAGTAATGATCTATGTAATTTTCTTCCTGGCATTCATGGCAGTTTGGTTCCTCTATCTTAAAGTCTGCTGTATCCAGTCGTAGATGCCACAGCTTTCTGTTCAAGGGTAGCTTTAGTTCTGCTTTATTTCATAAGTTCTTGTTGTTTCTTTCAAAAGTCTGAATGCATGTTCGTCTTTCCTACTTTTCTTCCATTTATCATTTATAGTTTGCTTCTCTGACTTTCCAAGCCCTGTTCTTACACTGTTTTTACTTATTCATCCCTGTTTAGCAGTCTGATCTGCTAACTCGTTTCCAGCTATACCAATGTGTGCTGGAACCCACACTAGCCTCATACTGAAACCTCTGTTAACTAATGATGTATTGATGGAAAGAATTTCAAGGCATTAAAGTAGTAGATTCAATTTCGGAACGTGCTTAAAGCACATGTACTGATTATAATAGGAAACACTGTACATCAAAAGAATAATACCTCAGGATCGCTAGGTTTTTGAGACGTACAAATTGTCTGTAAAGTTCTGTAGCCTTTTATGCAAGGGATGAATTCCCAAGTTTAAAATTTGCATAATTCAAGACTGTTTTTTCTTAGGAATAAATGTTGGGTAGTGCATTCTCAGAGCACATAAGTTTACAACCACTAGCTTTTTTTTTTCTTTTAAACATAGCAGTGTTATTAATTACTGTCTTCATTCTTCTATATATTATCACCTTCACTGTTATAGTTATAATCTGACTTCTGTTCCAAAGTTATTGACTTTCTGGCATATTTTAAAAAATCTAGCACAAGCACCGCCACATAATGAATGCTGTGATGACAATAAGGGATATAACAGACATTTTAAATGATTATCACTCACAACATTTCTAGTACACATAAAGAACAGCATGAGACTTTATTAGTATGTTTTATATCATAATATTTACAATGTTAATTAATGTGTATAATCCATTTGTTGTTTTAAAACAGGATTATGTGTAATTTATTAATATATTTTCCGCATAAGGTTTTTTTTTTTTTTTTTTTTTTTTTTTTTTTTTTTTTTTGGTGTTTGTAAGATTTTATTGGTCAGGCGTACTGATTTTCATCTCAGGAGTCGACAGGTATGCAGTTGAGTCTTTTCTAGTGCAGAAACAGCCGACATTACTAACCTTACAAAACTGGATCCCACGGCAACTGTTGCCATAGTGATCCAAAGGAGGTGACCACATGAAGATTCCCATGACATTGGGGACAACAAGCATGATGCCTCCTGACACTCCTGATTTGCCTGGTAAACCAACCTGACAAGAGAGATAGATATGCTTTTAAGATATATTAATACAGAAACTGTTATATGTTTGGAAATTGCTGAAATGATGTTTGGTCAGGTAAAACCTTTTCGTGTTATCTGAGTCATGTGTTGAATGAAGATGTATGCGGATGTGGCACATTCTTAAACTATAACCAGTTAAGAATATCCAGAATGATGATGATAGAACAGACACAAATAAAAACAGCTGGTAAAGTTTGGTAAACCTAACCATTATTAATTTATTATTCTGTCTCATGATTTTTTGAGTAAGTTCTGGCTGTAAAAATGACAAGTTGATGACAAAAGAAGGACAGGATTTTAAAAAGCTCTAGAAAGAGAATTAAAAGAAGTGTCAAATCTTAAGCATTATTGTCAATGTTCACTTTAAGCATGCCAACTCTGGTTGGCCAAGGATCAGAATAATCTCAAAGAAAAAGATCTATACTGTATGAGTTATGAAATAAAGGCAACATTTTAACTACTGAGAATTTTTTATGTGCTTAATTATCAAACACTAGGACAACTTTAATAAACTAGTGTCCTGTTAACCAACAACAACTACTAGAGTGAAGGTGACTAACTTTGAAGGCAAATTGTCCAGAATAATCATACATTCCACATGATAACATCAGGCTCAGGGTATCCCGAATGCAGTATGGTTCCAGTACTTTGAGGCCTGTGATTGGACATATTCCACCATTAGCCAGTGTAGCAGCAACCACAGCTCCAGAATCACATGTCATTTCTACAGAGCAAAGCTGAGGACATACACCATTATAGGATGAGTAAGATATAGCAGAACTGGGGACATACAACATTATAGGATGAGTAAGATATAGCAGAACTGGGGACATACAACATTATACAGTCAGAATGATTAAGATATAGCAAAACTGAGAACATACAGCATTATACAGTCAGTATGACTAAGATATGGGAAAGCTGAGGACATACAACATTACATAATCAAGTTGATTAGGTATAGCAAAGTTGAATACATACATCATTATATGACTAAAATACAGCAATGCTGAAGACATACAACATTATATAATCAAGATGACTAAGATATAGCAAAGCTGAGGACATACAACATTATATAATCAAGATGACTAAAGTAAGATATAGCAAAGCTGAAGACATACAACATTATACAGTCAGGATGACTAATATATAAGGTCTATGAAAAATGAAGCTCGTTAAAGAAATGAGGTTCATATTAAACAAAATATACACGATTAAGTGAACAACTCATTAAGGAAAGTGAAATACCAGCAAACAGACATAACTGAAACATCTGAAATAGACATTCAGAGAGGCAGTCAGGGAAATACGGAAGACAGCTGGACCATGTTTGCAGCTGGCAACCTTGAGAGAAGACTAATATGTAATATTGGATTAAAAATTAGTAATAATAAAATAATACTGAAATTTGTAACCTTGAAAGTTTTTTACTGCCCAGATCTGCTGAGACAAGTAAATGGTGACAAGTTAAGAATTACTGAGTCCAGAGAAAGGGACTTAGTTTGACTGGTAGTAGAAACACAAGTAAAGGGACTTAATTTGACTGGTTGTAATCACATTAGTGATCTTTCTCCTCACTTGTTATTTTATTCCTTGTGAAACACAGGACAGCAAATGTTGCTCCCTATCATTTTCTATAAGACACCATCACCTTCAGGTATCATTTTCTATAAGACACCATCACCTTCGGGTATCATTTTCTATAAGACACCATCACCTGCAGGTATCATTTTCTATAGGACACCATCACCTTCAGGTATCATTTTCTATAGGACACCATCACCTTCAGGTATCATTTTCTATAAGACACCATCACATTCAGGTATCATTTTCTATAAGACACCATCACTTTCAGGTATCATTTTCTATAAGACACCATCACCTTCAGGTATCATTTTCTATAAGAAACCATCACCTTCAGGTATCATGTTCTATAAGACACCATCACCTTCAGGTATCATTTTCTATAAGACACCATCATCTTCAGGACTACACATGTTGCTCCCTATCATTTTCTATAAGACACCATTACCTTCAGGACTGCAAATGTTGTTCCCTATCATTTTCTATAAGACACCATCACCTTCAGGACTGCAAATGTTGCTCCCTATCATTTTCTATAAGACACCATTACCTTCAAGGCTGCAAATGTTGCTACCTATCCTTTTCTATAAGATACCATCACCTTCAGGACTACAAATGTTGCTCCCTATCATTTTCTATAAGACACCATCACCTTCAGGACTGCAAATGTTGCTCCCTATTATTTTCTATAAGACACCATCACCTTCAGGACTGCAAATGTTGCTCCCTATCATTTTCTATAAGACACCATCACCTTCAGGACTGCAAATGTTGCTCCCTATCATTTTCTATAAGACACCATCACCTTCAGGACTGCAAATGTTGCTCCCTATCATTTTCCATAAGACACCATCACCTTCAGGACTGCAAATGTTGCTCCCTATCATTTTCTATAAGACACCATCACCTTCAGGACTAAAAATGTTGCTCCCTATCATTTTCTATAAGACACCATCACCTTCAGGACTACAAATGTTGCTCCCTATCATTTTCTATAAGACACCATCACCTTCAGGACTGCAAATGTTGCTCCCTATCATTATTTTCTATAAGACACTATCAGCTTCAGGACTGCAAATGTTGCTCCCTATCATTTTCTATAAGACACCATTACCTTCAGGACTGCAAATGTTGCTCCCTATCATTTTCTATAAGACACCATCACCTTCAGGACTAAAAATGTTGCTCCCTATCATTTTCTATAAGACACCATCACCTTCAGGACTGCAAATGTTGCTCCCTATCATTTTCTATAAGACACCATCACCTTCAGGACTACAAATGTTGCTCCCTATCATTATTTTCTATAAGACACTATCAGCTTCAGGACTACAAATGTTGCTCCCTATCATTTTCTATAAGACACCATTACCTTCAAGGCTGCAAATGTTGCTACCTATCCTTTTCTATAAGACACCATCACCTTCAGGACTGCAAATGTTGCTCCCTATCATTTTCTATAAGACATCATCACCTTCAGGACTGCAAATGTTGCTCCCTATTATTTTCTATAAGACATCATCACCTTGAGGACTGCAAATGTTGCTCCCTATCATTTTCTGTAAGGTACCAACACCTTCAGGACTGCAAATGTTGCTCCCTATCATTTTCTATAAGACACCATCACCTTTCAGTGCTGCAAATGTTGCTCCCTATCATTTTCTATAAGACACCATCACCTTCAGGACTGCAAATGTTGCTCCCTATCATTTTGTATAAGACACCATCACCTTTAGGGCTGCAAATGTTGCTCCCTATCATTTTCTATAAAGCACCAACACCTTCGAGACTGCAAATGTTGCTCCCTATCATTTTCTATAAGACATCATCACCTTCAGGACTGCAAATGTTGCTCCCTATCATTTTCTATAAGGCACCATCACCTTCAGGACTGCAAATGTTGCTCACTATCATTTTCTATAAGGCACCAACACCTTCAGGACTGCAAATGTTGCTCCCTATCATTTTCTATAAGACACCATCACCTTCAGGGCTGCAAATGTTGTTCCCTATCATTTTCTATAAGACACCATCACCTTCAGGGCTGCAAATGTTGCTCCCTATCATTTTCTATAAGACACCATCACCTTCAGATGTGGCCCTGATTATCTCCCTGCTTTAGATTACTCTTCTGTTTTCTCCGTTCTTTTCCAGGCAAGGTCCTGTCTGGTTATACAATCTGTTATTTTTTTTTTTTTGGTGTTTATTTTCATCAGTGATATGACTAATGTAGACCTGATGACAAGAATCAGACAATTGCCAATGCTGCAACAAGAGATGAGAAGAAGACGATGGCGATGGATAGGACACATATTGAGGAAACCTGTTGATAGGTAGTCCTTGTTCTGGAATCCCCAGGGTAGGAGAGATAGAGGTAGATCAAGAAACACACGGAGAAGAGAACTGGAGACAGACCTGAAGGGCATGAAGACATTTTTTGTTTTTTAAACAAAGTATACGAGGGGCGTTCAGAAAGTAATGTACGAGGGGCGTTCAGAAAGTAATGCACCACATCGTTTTTCTCAGCTAATAATGAAGATTGAAGCACGACATTTTGCACACTTCAAATATGGCATGTGCCAATTGTGTGCACCAAATTGCATCGCAACCGGCCAAATAATATGGCTGCCCTAAACCATTGAAATGGAGCATGTTAGCAACTTGCGTTATAAACAGCGAATCGTGATAGAATTTCTCGTTGCAGAGAAGGAAACTGTTGTGAATATTCACAAGCGTCTATGTGATGTGTATGGAAGTTTTGCAGTCGACAGGAGTACAGTCAGTCGCTGGGTTCAGAGAATCAAAGAATCAGGAAGTGGAGATACGGAGCTGCTTGATCGGCTGCGCTGTGGATGTCCTGCTACAGCCACCAATGCAGAAATGTTGAAATGCGCTGAGGGCATTATTCTTACTGATAGGCGAATCACTACTCAACAATTGGCCTTACAGCTGTCAGTCAGCATTGGTAGTGCAAATGCAGTTATAAAAACTCTTGGATTTTCTAAGGTTTGCGCAAGATGGGTTCCTCGAAGTCTCACAAATGACCACCGATTGCAAAGGAAAGCAATTTCTTCTGAATTGTTGGAGCGGTTTAATGCTGATGGAAAGAAATTTTGGCTAAGATCGTTACAAGTGACGAAACCTGGGCACATCATTTTGAACCTTAGACAAAAAAACAGTCAATGGAGTGGCATCATCCGCAATCACCAAGAAGAAAGAAATTCAAGACAATTCCTTCAGCTGGAAAGGTCATGATCACTGTCTTTTGGGACATTGAAGGTGGGATTCTTGTGGACGTTATCCCAAGAGGAGAGACAATCAATTCGCAAGCTTACATTAAGACATTGAAAAAAACTCAATCAACGTTTTCGCAGAATTCGGCCGCACAAGAATACAACAGACCTGCTTCTCCTTCACGACAATGCGCGCCCTCACACAAGTCTGGCAACATGGGAAGCAATCATCAAATTGGGTTGGACTGTACTACCCCATCCACCCTATAGTCCTGATTTGGCACCCTCTGATTTTCATCTATTTGGTCCACTTAAAGATGCACTCCGTGGGACAAGGTTTGAAGATAATGAAGGAGTGATTCATGCAGCGAAGAAATGGCTACATGATCAAGACAAAATCTGGTAAGGGCTAGGAATACATGCACTTGTTTCGCGCTGGCATAAAGCCGTACAAGTTGATGGGGATTATGTCGAATAATACTGTTTACATGACATATCCATGTATATTGTGTATAAATTTCACGCTTTTTGAATAAACAGCTCCTGAGAAAAACGATGTGGTGCATTACTTTCTGAACGCTCCTCGTATATGGGGTCAGAGTGGCTAAGAGGTATGGCGTTCGCCTCACATTCTAAAGGTACCAGGTTCAATTCCCGGCAGAGGGAATATAATTTATGGAATCTTTTGTTCAGTACCAGTGGTCCTAATGATGTCATACTCACCCCTGGTCTCCTGGGTAGTGAGATTGGATGCCTAGCCTTCTCGGAAAAGGGCAAAAAAATAGGAGGTCCCATGCGCAAGTTGCGCACGTTAAAAATCCCATGGCAGTTGGAAATAGGAAAGAGTAGGCCACAAGGCCGCTGTCCTGGCAAAATTTAGAAATTAGAAACTTACCCAAAAATATTTATAGAATGTGTGATTCATATATATACACACTGGGATTCTCGTCAGTGCTACGAAGTTCATACACTGTGCTGAGGTCCTCCTTGTGTGATCTAAGGGAGGAGATCTGAGCACTGATGGATTTTTCCGTGTGCAATGAAGATAATCCTTAAAACCAAAACCAACCAAAGTATCCCGTTCAACCCTTGATGGGTTACAATTATGACACAGTGTAATAAATTTAAGACAATAAAATCAGATTTATGATATCCAAATATAGTATCTTCTTCTGCCCTCCACTCAGTCCAAAACACAAAATCAAAACCAAAATTGTGTGAATTAACTTGTGTTGTGTGACATCACCATTTCAAGAAACAAACAAATAATAAAAATAAAAAACAAATTCAAACAAGAAAAAAAAAACAAAAAAATAAAAAACAAATTCAAACAAGAAAAAAAACAAACAAACAAACAAATATATATATATATATATATTTTTTTTTTTATATTAATGTGTTTGCTACTTTTCTTTGTAGCACGCCCCTTTCAACCATCTACCATGTACATGGAGTTGTTGGTTATATCAGGACGTGTTTCCTTTATTGTAATATGTTTTTGTTTGTATTTATTTTATACTATATTATCTCTAGTCGGTATTTTTCCTTTTGTGGTTATAGTTCAACATGGTTTTTAAAAGAAATTCCAAAATATGCTATTTTCTAAGTTAGTATGTTTTTAATTTTCACTGGATGGTTTCTTTGGTTAGTCTGTGTGTATCTGGGGCTAGTCTTTCACGAGTTTGGACTACGACTCAACTCCTTATTTGTTTTTTATATGTTAGCTTTAGTTTTTGTAATACGATTATGGTCAACGACCTAGGCGACGAGTTTAAAGACTTAAAAAACAACTTATCCCAATTTGCAGATGACGCTGCGATATGGAGAACGGGAAGAAATCTCCCATTCCTCTATAAAACAGTACAAAGGCAAATGGATAAAGTATCTGACTGGATGAACAAGTGGGGATTTAATCTAAACGTTAAAAAAACCATAGGAATGATCTTCAGTAGAGGGCGTGTAATTAAAAACAATATAATTGACATAAGCATTAATGAGCAAAAAGTATGCACAGCAAAATCAACTAGATTTCTTGGTATGGTATTAGACCAGCAACTAAACTGGAACAAACACATAGACCTATTAGTGCAAAGCAGTAGGGGACTTATTAACATGCTAAGATATATGAAAGGAAGTGGTTGGGGCGCCTGCAATAAGACCATGTTAACCTTCTATAAATCATTTATTAGGGGCAAACTTGACTATGCCAGTGTTGTCTATGCATCAGCCGCCCCAAGCAATAAGAAAAAACTAGACACAGTCCAAAACCAGGCACTGTCAATAATAGCAGGTGCCTCAAAGGGAACATCAGCAGAGGCACTAGAAGTAGCGCTAGGCATTATACCCCTGGAGCTAAGGAGAAAAGAACTGAGATTCAGCTACTGGGCAAGAGTGGCAAAAGATCCAACTCACCCAGCACATAAAACCTTTGATAGGGGTAACCAGTACATAGGCCACATCCCACTAAACCATAATAGATACCCGTCAGGGTGGAAAACAATGGATGAAGTGGATCAATACCCAGACCTATTTAATGCGATAAACAGTAGTGCTCTGTATAAAGCAAAGATCCCACCATGGGAATTAAAAGTGCCAGAAACTGACTCCCACTTAACAAAGATCATAAATAAATCTAACGACATAATCTCAGCAAAAAGTAAAACACTAGAGTACATAGAACGGTATATAAATAATAGCCTAACTATATATACAGATGGGTCAAAAGATGAAGAAGGACAATTAGGAGCAGGAATAGCAATACCAAAATTAAAAATTTATAAAAGATACAAAGTAACAGGTAATACATCCATCTTTACAGCAGAATTAGTGGCAATCCTAAAAGCTTTAGAAATAGCTGCAGAAAATCCACCAAAAAAAGTAACCATTCTCACAGATTCCCTATCATCAGTATTAGCTATCAGAAACAGAAATGAATGTAGCAGGCCAGATATTATAGAGGAAATACTACAGGTTAATACATATCTACAAACTATAGGATGCAGTGCAACACTAACATGGATACCATCACATGTGGGGATAGCAGGAAATGAGCTTGCAGACAAAGAAGCCAAAGGGGGGAGAGCTAGCCATAACAAAATTGAAGTAGGCTTAGGGAAGTTTGAAATTAAGAGCTTAATTGCTCAAGCAATAACTAAAGAATGGATAACAGCATGGGACCAAAGTAAAAAAGCAAGACACTCATATAAAATCCTTAAAAAACCAAGCAAAAAATGTCAAATAAAAGATGAACTAAAAATACCAATTAATAAAAAATTGCTGAGGCTCAAGCTTGGAACTGGATATTTCATGATTGAGGAACCCACATGTGAAGAGTGTCAAGAACCAAACACAATTAGACACTTTCTGGTGGACTGCAAGAAATATGACCAACAGAGGCAAAACATTAAGACATACTGTAGTAACCACAATGTAGAAATGAGGATAGAAAATCTCATAGGCACAGGGACCCCTTCAGAAATGCAAAAGTTATATATATATATATATATATATATATATATATATATATATATATATATATATATATATATATATATATATATATATATATATATATATATATATATATATATATATATATATATATATATATACAAAGAGATGGAAAGATCTTGAGCTGATGGCACAAGACAAGAAAACTTGGTACAAGTCTACTGAGTACAAGTCTACTGAGTACGTCTACTGAGTACAAGTCTACTGAGTACAAGTCTACTGGGTACAAGTCCACTGAAGGCCTATATTGATTGGATAGCTGAAAGGTGAAGATGATGATTCCCATCTCCATTTTGTCTCTTTAAATTCCTGATGGACTGATTTTTGTTTCCAGTTGACCTTTACAGGTCTATGATGGCGATGTCTGTTGGTCAATGTCTTTAAGTTTGGACATGATGTGACTGAGGTTTCCAAGTCACATACTAGTCAGTTCAAATTTGTGTTAAACAACCTAAATATCAATGCTACAACAAAGTGTTCATAAAAACATGGTTCCCTGTACTGACAAATGAACAACAGAGCACAATGTATGGCATGAGATTAGAACAGGTGTCGTGAGAGAAGGTCATGAGAAAATTAAGTCATTCAACAGTGTTTGATTCTCATCCAAAGTCAATCCCAACAAGGCCTGCTCGATGTGGTGCTCCTTAAACAACTCCACAGTGAAAATAGATCTTCCAGATATTACTCTCAATGGACAGAAAATTGAAAGACACGAAAAACTGAAATACCTTGGAGTTACATTCAATCACACCCTATCACATAAGTACCATGTTGATCACACCCTATGACATAAGTACCATGTTGATCACATCAAACAGAAATGCAGGAGAGGCCTGGCAGCCCTGAAAATAATGGCTGCAGTGCATCTTGAGCAGAAATAACTATTTCTTCTTTATCATCAGCTTGTCATATCGGTCATTGAGTATGGGCTGGGAAAACTCATGCTGTCAGTAATACAATGTGAAAGACTAGAATACATTCAAAATGGAGGGATGTATATAGTCTTGGGCTGTATGTGAGATACTCCTATTGTGACAGTGAGGTGCATGGTTGGAGTGTACCAAAATATTCAGTGGCCCAAGCTTCTTCTTCCTCGTTCGTCCTGAAAAGGATGTTGGTTGCGTTGTCTGTTTACAGCGGAGCTGCGATATCTGCGCCTTTCGGCCGGCACATCCGACTTCAGCACGGCATTTTTGGGGACCTGGTTTGCCTTCCTTCTTCGATCCCTACTCTCTCAGCCAGACTGCAGTGATGCAGCCTGTTTCCAGGACCAACACTTGGAGGTGGAGTAGGGTCTTGGTCAGCTCTGGTTCACTGACCCTGACATAAGCAGTCAAGCTATGGGTCGCTGACTGCATTCTCTATTGCTGCGTCTTTGGGTCCCCATGGCCCAAGCCTGTATGCAAGTAACCACAGACAAACAACACCCCCTGCATGGTAACATAGCTGACATTAAGGGAGCAAGAATAAAGAGGGGGATGTCATGGATGGCACAGGCAGAGACAATGATCAAGCAGGTGGCCACAGATGAAAATATATTCAAAGGGGAAGAGTGGAGTATTTCAGATGAGAACAGGATTAACTACCAACAAGTCATCATCAGCCTTGGCAGAGAGTGTAGAACTTGGGCCAAAGGGAAAGCAGAAATGGAAATTAATCAACTGATACACGATCATGCTGGGGATAATGATGCCATTGTGTATACTGATGGGTCCGTGATCCGTGGTGAGAAATCAGGTTGAGGCTTCTCTGCTAGGGTAAAGAGCAGAATTGTCACCGAACATAGCGGGACATACAAGATAACAACTTCCAGCAAGAGAATGGAGGCAGAGGCAGCTACTGCAGCCTTAAGGTGGCTGACTGAAACTTCATTAACAAAGGCCGTCATTGTGTCAGATTCTCAGTCCATGCTTCAAAAGATTCATAATGATTGGCTAAGGCATCAATGGAAAACCTTCATAGAAGCTTCGAATCTGCAGGAGCTGGTGGGGATCTACAGTTCTGGTCATGCAGGGGTACACGATAATGAGAGAACTAACAGACTAGCATCAAGAGCACCCACAGTGAGGACACTGGATATGGATAAGGGAGAGATACTGAGAACAATAAATGATTGTCTGTTAGAGAATGACACTACAATAGATGAATCATCAAGGTTAAGGCTGTTGGAATTTGGCTTCAAACGTTAGGCTAGCAAAGATGGACATAAGAGAGGATGCATCTGTCGTTTATACAACCAACGAGCTACAGGAATAGTTAGCATTCACACTCACCAACCCCATCAAGGCCAGCTCCTTGACGTGGAGATGGGGCTCACGTACAGCCATCAGCGGCTGAAAAACCAAGACTGGCCAGGCCCTCCTAGACTCGAGCAAGACCACAGTCTGCCCTAGCAAGTCAAGGTGCTGAAGACGGAGGCAACCAGCCAAGAGGCGCACCACAGCAATCAGGATGCCACGCACATGCGCTATGGGAAGTATGCCTATATCTGCAAAACGTTATGGCACTTGCCCTGTGACGGACACCCAGGCAGGCGCAGTGCCGGGCCCTCTGCCTCGGAAGGGCCCAACCCCTACTACTGGGGGTCCTTCTCAATTGCCCCGTGGAGCCAGGAGGCATGAGAATAGAGCTACTGGCCAAGCAAAGAAAAGACCATTTAAAATAATGCACTGGAATGCTGAAGGCGTCAATAGTAAAAAAGACGGCTACAGCAAAAAATTAGAGCTCGAAAATATCTTGAATGAAGAGCAAGTAAATGTATGTTGCTTGCAAGAAACCCACCTCAACAAAGACATAGCCTTCAAAATCAGAGGCTACCAGTGCTACCGATCTGACCGAATAGACAGGCGAAAAGGTGGAATACTGACACTCGTGAGGAATAACATCAGTGCATGTCAGCTTGAAACATATATGGAGAGGGCGGAATACCAGATGCTTCATCTCAGGACAGAAAGTTCAGAATTCCACCTGCTCAACTACTACTGTCCGAGCGACCGCCCACTGGCACTAGATACAATCCCAGCAAAAGAAAGACTGATTGTATGCGGAGACTTCAACAGCCACTCACAGAGCTGGGGCTATGATCACATGGACAGGAGAGGTGAGGAGCTTGAAAACTGGCAGGATGACAATGGGCTTATCCTGATTAACCAGCCAATCGACCCACCAACCTTCTACTCGAGATCATGGCACACCACCTCTACACCAGACCTGGCATTCCACTCACCAGGCCTGGAGTGGAACACCACACGCGTTGTAGGGAAACAACTTGGAGGCAGCGACCACCGGCCAGTCTTCCTAATTGTGGAAAATGAACTTGTCAAGGAGAGCAGCACTCTCTCTATGTGGAACTACAAGAAGGCAGACTGGACAATGTACCAGCACCGTACTAGTATACTGGCTAGAGATCTGACTGTAGACAAAGACATCAATAAGCTAGTCGATGAATTCAGCAGATGCATATTACAGGCTGCTCGTGAAACAATACCTAGAGGGGCTCGTAAGCACTACAAACCATATTGGAATAGTGAACTAGAGCAGCTGCACAGCGACGTGGAAACATCTCGAAAGCAGGCAGAGACCAGTCCATGCCAAGAACACCACAATAACTACCAGCAAGCTAAGGCCAAATTTCAAAGGCCCAAGTTGCAGGCCAGGCGGAGAAGATGGAAGGAGAAAACAGAGTCCTTGAACTTTGAAAGAGATACAAGGAAACTGTGGAAGCTGGTAAAACAACTTAACGATGAAGGTACAGAGAGAAACTCAAGGATTGCTCTGTACAAAGATGGAAACATCCTCATGGGAAAACAGGCAGCTGATCACTTTGCAGACTCCTTTGCTAAAGACAACAACATCGAAGTTAGCCCAGAGAAGCAACAGGAGACTCGTGAGAAACAACACGCAGGACGAGATGGAACCATACCTGAAGTTATGGAGGCACCAATCACATTCAGAGAACTGGAGCTTGCAATATCCAAATTGAAAATGAGAAAGTCGCCAGGAGTTGATGGAGTGTCCAATGAAATGATTAAGAACTTGGGAACCGCAGCAAAAACAAAGCTGCTGCAGATCTTCAATATCTGTTGGAACTCAGGCAGAGTTCCACAGACCTGGAGGGAAGCAATCATGATACCACTCCTAAAACCAGGAAAAGACAGTTCCACTGCCTCCAGCTACAGACCAATCAGCCTTACAAGCTGCCTCTGCAAAACAATGGAACGTATCATCAACCTCAGGCTACAGTGGTACCTTGAAAGTGAAAACCTTCTTGTACCACAGCAGGCGGGCTTTAGGCAGTGTTATTCCACCGAAGATCAGGCAACTTACCTTTCCCAAGAGATTGAGGATGCGTTCCAAGATAAGAAACTGGTACTAGCAGCATGGATAGATCTAAGGAAAGCATTTGACAAGGTTTGGAAAGAAGGGCTTCTGAAGAAACTGAGAAATTGTAGAGTGAATGGTAAGATGTACAAATGGGTGAAAGCATACTTGCATAACAGAAGAGCCCGAGTACAACTAGATGGCCTCAAGAGTGAGAAAATTCTACTGCGTCATGGCGTCCCTCAGGGAGGGGTTCTGTCCCCCACACTTTTCCTAGTCTACATCAACGACCTGGTTGCTGAACTACCACATGGAATGAAAGTGGCAATGTACGCTGATGACCTGGTAATATGGTGCACAGATGAGCATGCAACAGTGGCCACCAAACTGCTACAAAGAGCTATGGATGCCTTAACCTCATGGGCAAATAGATGGTGTGTCAGCATCAACACAGACAAGTGCAGCACTACGCTCTTCACCCTCTCTCCCAAACAAAAAGCTGGTGTCATCAAGATAAACGAAGAGCTCCTGAGAGAAGATAAACAACCCACCTATCTCGGAGTTACATTCGATGATAGGCTGACATGGAAACAGCACATCAACAAGGCAGCAACAAAGGCCAGGAGGAAGCTAGCCATCCTGAGAAAACTAAGTGGAACCACATGGGGAGCCAGCGGGAAAATACTTAGTAAAGTTTACCAGCAGGGCATACGACCACACCTGGAATATGGGTCAGCTGCGTGGTGTCCAGCATCAAACACCACATTACAAGAGCTAGATAAGGTGCAAAACCATGCGCTTAGGGTCATCACGGGGGCAATGAAATCAACGCCTATTGTGGAGATGGAGAAAATGGGGAGGATACAAGCACTGAGAGAACGCAGAGACACGAAAGTGCTAACACAGGCAGAAAAGTTCCTCTGTATGCCGAGCCATCCAATGAAGGACAGATTCCAAAACCTAGCAATGGGGCGACTGAAAAGAAGCAGCTTTATCCACCAGGCCAAACGATTTCGTAGACAAACCTCAGACCTGCCTGAAGTTAACAGCCCTCTAAAGTCTGTGCCAGAACAAACCCCTTGGAGAGAGGAGCATGGACTACCAGTAAACATCCACACAAAAGTGAAAGGAATATTCGACAGGGATGAACAGAACAGCGTGCAACGTAGGACAGTCACTCTCAGTTTCCTGGATGATGAATACCCACAGGACCTCTGGGTCCGAGTATACACGGATGGGTCAGCACAGAATGCAGTAAAGAATGGAGGAGCAGGAGTGTACATAGAATACCCAAACAACACTAGGGATACGGTCAGAGTACCAACGGGGAAATTCTGTAACAACTATGATGCAGAAGTCCAGGCAATCAAGGTGGCAACTGAGAAACTACTGAACACCAATCTCGGTCCACAGCCTGTAGTATTCCTGACAGATGCAAGATCAGCACTCCAAGCGCTTCAGTCCAGAAAATTGCCAGTTATACAAGCCCTACTTTCTGAACTGTGCAACCAGCGCAGGGTCGCCATGCAGTGGATACCGTCTCATTGTGGAATACCAGGAAACGAGAGAGCAGACGGACTGGCTAAAGAAGTTTATACAAGAAACAACATGGCAGATATAGACAATATATTTCAAGTGAACGAAAGAAGAAGAAGAAGAACACTCACCAACATATACTGAGGGAGACATATTGTTTCCATGACAACAAACTGAGGTTGAGGACAGCACTATCTGTAGCCTGGAATATGATGGCTTAGTGGTCAGCAGCACTTCATAGTTTAACATTTAAAAAATCTACAAATATTAAGCCAATCCAACAATTTACCTGGAAGTAAAAGTCCAAAACTTCATGCAAGTTGATGCCTTTGGGGAAACACTGCAATGATATTTACATAGAGCAAAAAAACTAATTAATGATTCAAGCAATGATATTGATATACAGCAGAACCTAGTTAATGATTCAAACAATGATATTGATATACAGCAAAACCTAGTTAATGATTCAAGCAATGATATTGATATACAGCAGAACCTAGTTAATGATTCAAGCAATGATATTGATATACAGCAGAACCTAATTAATGATTCAAGCAATGATATTGATATACAGCAGAACCTAGTTAATGATTCAAGCAATGATATTGATATACAGCAGAACCTAATTAATGATTCAATCAATGATATTGATATACAGCAAAACCTAGTTAATGATTCAAGCAATGATATTGATATACAGCAAAATCTAGTTAATGATTCAAGCAATGATACTGATATACAGCAGAACCTAGTTAATGATTCAAGCAATGATATTGATATACAGCAGAAACTAGTTAATGATTCAAACAATGATATTGATATACAGCAGAACCTAGTTAATGATTCAAGCAATGATATTGATATACAGCAGAACCTAGTTAAATGATTCAAGCAATGCTATTGATATACAGCAGAACCTAGTTAATGATTCAATCAATGATATTGATATACAGCAAAACCTAGTTAATGATTCAAGCAATGATATTGATATACAGCAAAACCTAGTTAATGATTCAAGCAATGATACTGATATACAGCAGAACCTAGTTAATGATTCAAGCAATGATATTGATATATAGCAGAAACTAGTTAATGATTCAAACAATGATATTGATATACAGCAAAACCTAGTTAATGATTCAAGCAATGATATTGATATACAGCAGAACCTAGTTAATGATTCAAGCAATGATATTGATATACAGCAGAACCTAGTTAATGATTCAATCAATGATATTGATATACAGCAAAACCTAGTTAATGATTCAAGCAATGATATTGATATACAGCAAAACCTAGTTAATGATTCAAGCAATGATACTGATATACAGCAGAACCTAGTTAATGATTCAAGCAATGATATTGATATACAGCAGAACCTAGTTAATGATTCAAACAATGATATTGATATACAGCAGAACCTAGTTAATGATTCAAGCAATGATATTGATATACAGCAGAACCTAGTTAAATGATTCAAGCAATGCTATTGATATACAGCAGGGGCAAAGTCTTTACAGACAGGGGGTATGATGTGCTGGTGTTGTGGGTAGTGGGTTTCCCCCCTTGCTTCACCCTAGGCCTAGTGAATTCTTGTTCATGAAAGGAGCGACCATTGCGGTGTTAGTCTCTTGGCCTAGCAAAACCTCTCATACCCCAAGATCGTTGTGCGTGGTGAAGAGCCACACCCTCCTCGAGGTAGTCCTGGTAACTGAGGGTGCGAATCCTCAGGCTAAACACAACGGATCTAGAGGAGCAAACCTCGATAATAAAACCGGTGCACTACACCGTACACGCCCTCTGTGGGTGGGAAGGAGCCAGATGGATACTGAACAGGTCTTGGGAGTGGGAACGGGCGTGGGCTGCTCCCTGAAGATCGGAACCCATCGTACAGGCACAGAGACTCAGGACTTGACGATCCTATTGCCTTCAACTCTTGGTCACATGCCTAGAGCCTCGGAGAACTCGGCGTAACCAGCAGGCAATTTGGTGGCGGGGAAAGAGCACTGTGAGCCCTACCTTGGCTACGTATCACAAGGAGACGCAGAAACACCCCCTTTATCTCCCCCAGAGCTGGCACAGTACACTTCTGGCTTCTACCCGGGGCGGTAGGAAATCCACATCAAACCTGGCAGAGCAAGTCCTCCATCAGATGCGGCCGATGCTGGGCCCACTGGCGCGTTGATACGTCCCGATCCCCATCGAGACTTGCCCGGGGAGCCCACCCCGGCTCAAAAAAGCAGAGAAGGCCACTCTCCAAACCTCCGATGTCTTGCGGGCAGTGTTAGGATGTGCAAGAACATGGACAGGAAGACTCCACAACTTCCCCACTGAAGACACGCCCACGGCGACCGTTGCCTCAATTGGCTGTGTGTGGTGTACCCAGAAACGGGGCCTCCCAGTACTGAGGCACAGTTAAGTCCCCGATGTCACTTATCAGTGCAGAGTTGAGAGAGATGGCTGAGCATCACAATCCCCCCTGTGTTGCAGCATGATTAGAACCCAGCATTGCACACTGAGCTTGGGGGATCACTTGGGCACCAGACTTAATACTGGCTCTTGACTGGATGGCCGCATGCAGGAGATTTCTACAATGGAGGGTTGGCAGGTGGTGGGTATCTGGAAGTGGCTCTGTGCAGGACGTGAGGATTCCTTGGGAGAGCCCAGAACCAGAGCACAGCATTGTGCAAGCTCTGCATAGTTGGAGAGCCCCCTGGATGACGGGGAATGCACAGTGTGCTACCCCACCTATCCCCAACTGCTAACTTAGAACCAGAAGTGGGGTCCTCTGTGTGCGTGCCAGGCCAGGATAAAATGCCTGGGAAAGAGACTGGAGCTCAGAACTCCCTAACTCAAAGTTGCAGGATGGCAGAAAAGCCATGGGAAAGACAGGGCTATTTTGAAGATAACGCAACCATATTTTCACCATACGAGCTCGGACGCCGCCTCGGTAAACAAGATCCGCGCAGAGCAGTGACACCCCCAGGCTGCTTGCGAATAGTCTACTACTGGGAACATAAACAGATTAGGGATGAGCCCACTCTCCCGTTGAACAGGTGCTAAAGTCATAGATACTGGGGCCAGAAGGCGCACCGGAAACCACAGTATCACGCAACTCGCTTTTTTTTCTATGGAGAGTACACCGTCAAATAAATCTCGTACTGGTGCTTGCCCTGTGGAGCTCCACCAGGCAGGTGCAGTGCCGGGCTCTGAGCCTCGACAGAGCCCACCCTCAGCTACTGGAGGACCCTCTAGACCGTCTTGTGGAGTCAGCAGACGGCGGAGGAGAACTACTGACCAAAACAAAACAGAAAAAGAGAAACCCAGAGTGCCACTTGTCATGATGCACTGGAATGCAGAGGGAGTGAACAGCAAGCAGGCTGGATACAGCAAAAAGACAGAGCTGGAAAACATCTTGTATGAGAAGCAAGTCAGTGTTTGCTGTATCCAAGAGACTCACTTGAAAGCAGATCAAACCTTTAAAATAAGGGGATATCAATGCTTCAGATCCGACAGAAAAGATAGACGAAAAGGAGGAGTACTTACACTTGTAAGGAATAACATTCCTGCACACGAAAGGAAAACCTTCATGGATGGAGCAGAATATCAGCTGTTGCAGATAAAGGTAGACAAGATGGAAATAGAACTCCTGAACTATTACTGTCCGAACAACAAACCCCTGAGTCTCAGCTCTATACAGGTACCAGCCACCAACTTTATAGCAGTTGGAGACTTTAATAGCCACTCCCAGAGCTGGGGCTATAACCATCTGGATCACAGAGGTGAAGAGGTTGAAACTTGGCAAGATGATCACTCCCTAATCCTAGTCAATAATGCCACAGATACTCCTACCTTCTACTCCAGAGGATGGCACACAACTTCAACACCAGATCTTGCCTTCTCCACACCAGATATAGCTGGATCTATTAATAGAGAAGTAGGAGACCAACTAGGGGGAAGCGACCATCGCCCAATCTTTCTTACTGTCCAGAGTGCAACTATCAGTACAGGCCCAGCCATTACAAGATGGAACTACAAAAAAGCCAACTGGGGTTTATTCAGGCATCAGGTGAACACGCTGCTGTCTACCCTCAAGGTACAGAACAGAGACATTAATGAAGTGGTAAAAGACTTCAACAGATGCATACTACAAGCTGCAAAAGAAACCATTCCCAAAGGATGCCGGCGTAACTACATACCATACTGGTCCAGCACACTCCAAGAACGTCAGGAAGCTATGGACAGGGCTAGAAAGGACGCAGAGTCTCAGCCTTCACTTGAAACTCACAACAAATGGAAAAAGGCTGTAGCAGAGTTTCAGAGAACAAAGCTAGAAGAAAAACGGAAAAGCTGGAGAACTAAAACGGCATCGCTGAACCTTGAGAAAGACGGCAGGAAACTTTGGACATTAGTCAAGTCTCTAAATGAAGAGCGTTTCTCACCTAGGCAGACTATCACATTGGATGAAGGTGGCAAACTTTTCAGAGGAAAACAAGCTGCAGACTTGTTTGCTAGAAGATACAGTTCAGAAAGCAACTTACCCATTAACATAGATCATCAGAGAGAGATAAGAAAAGAAATACTGGCAACCATGGGACAGACAGATACTCCTGCCCCAATGAGGGAACCCATCACACTAGGAGAACTACAGAAGGCTATTTCCAAGCTTAAGTTTCAAAAGTCACCCGGCCCAGACAAAATCAGCAACGAAATGCTAGTAAATCTGAGCTCAGCAGCAAAGACAAAACTGCTTGAGATATTCAACCACAGCTGGTTGAAAGGAACGGTACCCCAAGTATGGAGAGAAGCCATCACAATACCCATACTAAAGAAAGGGAAATGTAAGACCGAGGCTGCAAGTTACCGGCCAATCAGTCTCACAAGCTGTGTTGGGAAGACTATGGAGCGAATAGTCAACCACAGATTGAAATGGTATTTAGAGTCTGAGCAGATCCTGGTGCCGGAACAAGCTGGATTTAGAGAATGCTACAGTATAGAAGACCAAGTTACTTACTTGTCTCAAGCAATAGAAGATGCCTTCCAGGAGAAGAAAAAGGTCCTAACGATCAGGGTCGACTTCAAGCAGGCCTTTGACAAGGTGTGGAAAGATGGCCTCATTGCAAAACTTAGGAGAAGTGGAATCCAAGGCAACATGATGAAATGGATCCAGTCATACTTGCATAACAGGAGAACTAGAGTCACTCTTAACTGTCTGCAGAGCAGAAAAGTGTTGCTCCATCAGGGGGTACCTCAAGGAGGAGTAATTTCCCCAACACTCTTCCTTGTTTACATTAATGACCTGGTGAAAGATCTCCCTGCAGGAGTTAAAGCTGCCTTATATGCAGATGACCTAGTACTCTGGTGCGCTGATGAAAATGTCACCACAGCAAATTATAGAATGCAGCGGGCAGCAGACATGCTAGTGTCATGGGCAGAGAAATGGCTTATCACAATAAACACAGACAAAACCTCCACAACACTGTTCTCCCTCACCCCCAAGGACAAATCAGCTAACATACACCTAGGGACAACCGTGATCAAGGAAGAAAGCTACCCCACCTATCTTGGGGTGACATTTGACCAAAGGCTTACATGGAATAAGCATATTGAAAATGCAGAAGGAAAGGCCCGAAGACGACTAGGCATACTCAGAAAATTAGCAGGTACCAACTGGGGAGCAAATGAACGAAATCTAAAGAAGATTTATAATGGAGTAATAAGACCACACTTAGAGTTTAGCTCAGCAGCATGGTCATCAGCTGCTAACTCACATCTGCAGTCTTTGGACAAGGTGCAAAATCAAGCTCTCAGGCTCATTACAGGAGCCATGAAAACTACACCAATAACAGAGATGCAGAAGGTTGCTGGATTACAGACATTGTCCCATAGAAGAGACACAAAAACCATGATCCAGATGGAAAAGTACAACAGTATGCAAATGCACCCAATGAAGGCAAGACTAGATGATCTGGCATTGGGATGTCTAAAGCGTAGCAGCTTTGTGCATCGGGGGAAAAGACTTATAAGACAGCATCAAGAAGACCTATCCATGAAGACAACACCACTGAAGCCCACCCTATACCCTGTACCATGGGAGCAGGCCAGCAGTGCCCTCCAAATTAATACATCAGTCAGTGGTCTCACAAGTGGATGTGAGTATAATGATCTGCAAAAACGAACTGCTACATTGAGTATGATCCAAGAAAGCTATCCCGATCAATCATGGATACATGCCTATACAGATGGATCAGCAACTAATGCTGTTAGGAATGGAGGTGCCGGTATCTTTATCTCATATCCTGACAACCACTATGAGACTAGGCACATTCCCACTGGTAAATTCTGTTCCAACTATACAGCTGAGGTTCAAGCTCTAGAGCAAGCTGCAAATATGAATTATAACACCAACTCTGACTGCCACCAGGTAGTCATCCTCACAGATGCACTGTCTGTCCTGCAAGCTCTCAAGGGTGGTAAACTCCCGCATCTGAGAAATGAACTAAACAAGGTAGCTGCCAAAAAGAAAACCATACTTCAGTAGGTACCATCTCATTGTGGTGTACCCGGAAATGAAAAGGCAGATAAACTTGCAAAAAAGGGAGGAGAATGTGAACAAGAAGATAATGAAGTCACATACTTTGAGAAAAAGAGAGCTATCCAGACTATCAGAAGAGAACAGAACCAACCCAAAGACGACTATCACACTCTCGACCGGCAGGGACAGATAACTATTTTTCGACTCAGGACAGGGCATAACAAACTGAATAAACACATGCACAAGCTACGATTGTCTGCTTCACCACTGTGCACATGTGGATTAAACGAACAAACTGCTGAGCATGTTCTACAGGACTGTCCTCTGTATGACCAGTTAAGAAAGATATACTGGCCCAATGACTCAACACTAAACTCAAAGCTATATGGAGTTAAAGAGGAACTTCAAACAACAGTCGAATTCATCATGAGAACTCGTCTGACGGTGTAATCATCAAAGATGCGATCTTGTTTATTCATTCATTGTGTTTGACCTGTAGGGTCAGAGGTTGACAGTTCGGCGTAGGCCTATGGGAAGGTTTTTTAAGCGGGAGTGAGATATACTTCCGGGAAGCCGGGAGGTCCTGTTTTTCTGAAGGGACCAAGAGTCCATTGTTTTTCGGGGAGAATCTTCGAAGTAACTGCTATGGCAGTTTTCCCCAGTGAATCTCTGTGCGTCGGGATGACGACAGAATTCCTTGTGATGTTCTGAGGATTCATTTGCCAGGTAATACCGACCTTTATGCATTATTACGCTTTTCGGTGGCAGAACATGTAAAGGATTACCTAGGGTGAACAGCAGCTCACTGATCCGCCATTTCAGAACTTATATATTTGTGCTCGAGGTAGCCATCCAAGACTGTTAGTCTTATATTGTCCAGAAATCCAGTGACGAAGATATATTGTGGGAATTCCGCAGATTGGCGGAATTCATATCTACAATAAGTATTACTGCAGGGTTGATGATAACCTATTTAACAGAAGTACACGGCCGACGTCAGAACGAGGCCTGTGCTTTCGGCTATTATACTACAGCCTGATATGTGCAATTGGCGGGGAGTGCCAAGTTGCACCTATGTGTCAAAGTGACTAAGGCATCTGACGCGTTTAGTCAGAGACGCCAAGGGCGACGCTACGAACTGTCATTATTGAAGAACTTTGCTATTGACCATGCACGTCTATTCTGATGTTTACCTTTTTGAATGCCAAATGTATACCTATCGATGTCAGGTCAGCATGACCTTGTTACACTGACTGTTCCTGTTGATACTATGTGTGTTCCCGTCAATAAATGTCTTGAAACATGCCTGCAGTGTCAAAGCATCCTTGATTACTGCATGTGAGAGTATGGGTTGCAGGATCTACATCTATACGAGCCTAAACACATTCGCGCCTTCATTCGCACCCACACTCAATTCATCATACGCTCGCACTACACATCTAACAACATGTATACTGTCTTGGGCCAGTGATCACATCAACAAGAAAAAAAAAAGACAGTTACATTTCTGGTGGACCAGTTACGTGGGCTCTTATGATACATTTCTTGTCGCCAATGTGGCCTAGAAACTTACATTTCTGATGGACCAGATCTGTGGGTTTAAAAAGAACAGAGCGAGCATTTGACATTATTGTTGACATTTATGGATCCAGAAATTTACATTCCTGGTTGGCTGTTACATGTATGATGTCTCCAGTTTTGTCGAGAAAGTTACAAGAAGGACAAGTACACATTACACTTCTGATCTGTGGGTCTAAGCTACACACGGGACAGCCGTAACACACAGCGCTAATTCTACACTTGCAAGTTTTGGCTACAACAGGACAGATATAGGTCATCAACGGTTGACCCAAATAAACAGTACGAGCATTTATATTATAATGCTACATAAAGCATAACAAGACATGTACTGAAGTTAACTACTAGGCATTTGCTACGTGGACCATAACTGCATAGAAGGCGGGTTCCTATTGTAAACAGTACTGCTGGTTGTTACACGTTTCATTCAACAACAGACTTTTCTAGGTCAGAGCATTCAAGCTACATTGTTGGAGGTCAAGTGTCTGTAAACAGTACGTGGAAATAGTAAACATTCAATGTGCAAGCCCTAATTTGAGAAGGTCATAGTAACTTTGGTTCGTGAATACCACTTTATGTTACAGTGGATTTGACGTTCAGTGCGCGTTTGACATTTCGTTTCTGTGTTCGCAAGGAGCAAGGAATTTATTTTAGTTTCAGCTGTGACTGAACTTGTTCTGCAACACATTGAAATTGATTGCTATATTATGTTACTTCTACTGTTTTTGGTGTATTTATCTGCGGGTTTTTCGGTTGGTGGGTCTTACGGTAAATATGCCACTTGATCGAGGCTTACTGTAAGCGTTCTGTAGGTGCAAATTTTCTTAATTTGGAAATTTGCTAGTGACAATTGGTCGCTATTGATGTTAGCTGTGATGTAATTGTACTTAACGTTGTTTTTGTAATATTTTGTCTGTTTTTCAGTTTTGATTGTCGATTTGTTTTGTTTGTATTCTGTAGGTCTCTCCTTTCTTGTGTATTTCTCTACACATTTTTGGTTAAAACAGTGTTGCCATTTGTATTGTTTTGTATTTTTGTCTTTGTATTTTTTTTTTTTGGTTGTACTACATTACTGTCATGCACAGTCTACATACACATACTTGGTCATGTTTTGATATTATTGATAAGGTAGACTCTTCATATAGAGTTTGTTAAAATATTATTATATAAGATATTTATACAAGTTCTTTGATAAAAGACTTGTTATCTACAAAGATTGAGACAAGGTGAAATACATATTCAAGTTCTTTATAAAAAAGACTTGTGCCCATAGTGAGTGGGATATAAGGGAATTTTTTTTTTTTCCACAGGTCCTCAAAGTGATTTTTTGGGTACATTATAAACAAGAGGAACATACAAAGTCTTTGTCTAAGACTAAGACAGTAAAATAAAGTGAAGTGAGTATACAAGTCTAGCATTTCAGACTTGTCTCCCATTGAAGTGGGATAAGGTAATTTATTTAATTTTTTTTCAGGTTTCTGATCTCATTAGACAAGATGTCTACATTGGACTACTTTATTACACAAGGGAGAGCCCTTGATAAGACTGGTCAACAGTTAGAACAATGGGCTGTTGCTCAGTATGACAAAGCATTAGCTGCAGAAGAGAAAAAAGCTCAGGCTGAAGAGAAAAGATTAGAAAGAGAAGCTGCGGCGGAACAAAAAAGGCTAGACAGAGAAGCTGATATGGCTGCTGAACAAAAGAAATTGCAGATGCAGGTGGAGGAAAGGAGATTTGAAGCTGAACAAAAGAGATTAGACAAAGAAGCTGCTGCAGAGGAGAGGAAAGCTCAAGCTGCTACAGAGGAGAGGAAAGCTCAAGCCGAGGCTGAAATTAGGAAAATGGAACACGAGGAAAGACTCGCAACTTTGGAGTTAGAGAAATTGAAATTGGCGAGTACGGGTGCTCAGCAAACAACTTCGAGTACGACAAAGGAGTTTGTTAGTAGGATTAAATTGCCTCATTTCAATCCTTTAAAGGATGACGTAGCAGATTATCTAGATAGATTCCAATTTTTGTGCGATACGCATAACATAAAAAAGGAAAAATATGTTGAACAACTGATGCCATTTTTTACAGGTGACACAGTGACTACTCTTATGACAATAGACGAACATGAGAGGACTAATTATGATGTTGTCAGGGCAGCATTGCTAAAAAAATATCAACTAAAACAAGAAGACTATCGTCTTCGTTTTAGGACAATGTTGCCAGAAAATGGAGTAGATTTCTCTGATTTTGTTACAAAGATACGTCGTACATTTACACGATGGGTTGAGTTGTCTCAGATTGAGAAAACATATGAAGGTCTAATGGACTTATTATTGCGAGATAAGGTTTTGTCATCTGTTAATGATTCTTTTCTTGCATTCCTTCATGAGCGTAAGCCTAAAAACTTAAAAGAAATGGAGGAATACTGTTGTCAGTATGCCACAGCACATCCCCATGCTACAGTTAGCAATTCTAAAGTGAAAGAAGGGTTGCCAGCTGCTTCGGCAACACCATATGGCCCTAATTTCAAAAAAAAAAATTCAGGGTGCTCAACAAAATTGGAATAGGGGAAGTAATCAAAATTACACTCAGAAGCGGAGTAATCCAACACATGATGGTTCTTCGTCTATGCAGTGGAGACAAGATGGTAGTTCTCGTAATTTTAGTGGTAATAATTTGAGACACTTTCGCAAAGGCTATCCAAATAATAACTATTCAAATTTTCGAGGTAATCATTCTCGACGTCAAGATTATGACGATGGTGAATTTAGAAACCGGGATTCAAACCGGAATGATGATTACAATAGGCAATATGATAACAATTACAGGGGAAATGATACTCGAAATAATTACAGGGGAAATGATAATCGAGGCAGACCTAGGTTTAACAAGAAAAGACCTTACCAACAGGCAAACTCTGCACAACAAGAGTTTGATGGAGCCTGTAATACAGCAAATGATAGTGGTAACTCTAGGGCTATCACTGGTTGTGCTTTCGATTTTGGGAGAGCAACTGAATGCCCCCAATGCTTAACATTGTTTGACTCATCGACTGTATCTACGCTAAGTTGTGGTCACCCTCTTCCTGCTCTACCTGCTACAGTTGCGCATGATGGGAGAGGATCTCTCATCTTAGATAAAGGTCTAATAAATGATAGGCTAGTCTCAGTACTTTTCGATTCGGGATGTACTACCGTCGGGGTTAAGGAGTCTCTGATAGATCCTTGCTGTGCCACTGGAAAAACAATCAAATGTGTTACATTTGGTGGTACTATGGAAAGCTATCCTACTGCTATTATTAGGATTGACACTCCTTTCTTCACAGGAGATGTCCATGCATGTCTTCTTCCTAATCCTATTGCGGATCTTATAATCGGTCGTATTCATGGGGTTAAGGAATGCACCCCGCAACAAATTTCTAGTTGGGAAGAAAAAAACATTCAAACGGTCAATGCAGTGGTGACAAGAGCTCAAGCTCTTAATCCCCCAACTTCATCTGATAATAGTAATGAAGTTGATAGCCAAGACGAGCACTTGGTGATTTCCCATGACTCGTTTGTTAAACGTCAAGAAGAGGATCCTTCTTTGAAGAAATACTTCCTTCTTGCAAAGAAAGGGGATCCCAATCAAAATACGAATCACAAATCGTATATCACTATGAAGAATGGTATATTGGTACGAATGGTACAACACTCGGACAAGTCTATGCATTCGCAAATTCTGTGCCTAAGTGTATGAGAGCCTTAATTCTTCGGCATGCACACGATTCTCAGTGTGCGGGACACATGGGTTTTTCCAGAACTAAAACTAGAGTCCTTGCGTCCTTCTTTTGGCCATTCGTGAATAAAGACATCCGAATTTATTGCCGATCTTGCAAAATTTGTCAAGAGGTCAAGTCTAGGGGTCCGAGACATGCTGCTCCTATTCAGGCTGCAGATATTCCGATTCGGCCGTTTCAGAAAATGGCTATAGACATCATTGGTCCGTTCAAAATTAAGTCAGCCAGAGGACACCAATTTATCCTCACTTGCGTGGACATGTGCACGCGTTGGCCAGAGGCTATTCCTCTGAAGAGCATATCAACTGTCGATATCGCTGATGCTCTTTGGCTCGTATTTTCTCGTCTGGGATTCCCCGGAGAAATACTGTCGGATCACGGCACTCAGTTAATTTCGGACGTTATGTCTCAGGTAATGGCTACGCTAGACATTAAAAGGTCTCTCAGTAGTATTTATCATCCAATGTCCAATGGATTGGTAGAACGTCTTAACAGGACACTAAAGAACTTACTTGGCAAGATAACGGAGGATCATCCTGAAGATTGGGACAGGGTTTTACCTGCAGTCCTCTTTGCCTATAGAGAGGTTCCCAACGAGCATACAGGGTTTTCTCCTTTCGAACTTGTCTTTGGCGCGCAACCGCGCGGGCCGATGTCCTTGTTACACGATTTGATAACTTCCGATAATATTGACGATGATACACAATCGTCATATGAATATGTTATAGCTCTTAGAGAAAAGATTATCGAATCGTGCAGGTTAGCAACTTCATCTTCCGAATTTGCGAAAGAAAAAGCTAGGCGATTTGCTAATAAGAAAAGACGCCTACGTCAACTTTGTCCTGGAGACAAAGCATATGTCTTACTGCCCTCAAGAGAGAATAGACTTCTCATTTCTTGGAAGGGTCCATACACTATAGTCTCGAAAATTTCTGATGTCGACTATATTGTCGATGTGGATGGAAGGCATAAAACCTTCCATATAAATATGCTAACAGAGTTTATTGAACGTCCAGACTATTTACAGCCTATTTTCCAGGCGACGGACGACTCTCCAGTCCAACATGGTCACATCTCATCCCTGTCCGTTATACAGGATGAGGAAACTATTTTTTCTGACGTGAACTTACCTCTTCCTGCGATTCCACTTACTTCAACGGAATCGTGGAGAGACGTTACAGTCTCTTCCAACTTGTCTTTTGAGGAACAGCGTCAAGTATCCTCTACGTTACAATCATATCAGGATGTCCTTACCGACATTCCTGGACACACAGATGTCATAGAACATGACATCATACTTACTGATCGTAATCCGATCAGAGTAAGACCATACCCAATACCTATTCATTTTCAAGCACAAGTCGAGAAAGAATTGGATGAAATGATTCAACTACAAATAATTGAACCATCCACTTCAGCTTATTCTTCGTCGATAGTTATTGTTCGAAAGAAAGACAATAACATACGTCTTTGCGTTGATTATCGCAAATTAAATCAAGTTACGAAGTTCGATGCTGAACCTATGCCGTTATTAGATGATCTACTTATTAGACTTTCTAAAGCTAAATTCTTTACTAAACTAGACTTGTCGAAAGGTTATTGGCAAGTCCCACTGACGGAACACGCCAAACCTCTCACTGCTTTTTCGACACCTAGGGGTCTGTTTCAATGGAATTTTATGCCTTTCGGGCTTATGAACGCCCCAGCGACTTTCGTACGCATGATGCGACGAATTCTATCAGATCGTGCAGATGTCATTGCATATTTAGACGACATCTGTCTTTTCAGCGATACTTGGGAAGAACACTATTTGGGTCTAAAGGAATTGCTATCTACTCTACGTGAGCATAGTTTGACTGCTAAACCCTCTAAAGCTTTTGTTGGGTTTAGTGAAATTTCCTTCCTAGGTCATCGAGTTGGTCATGGTCTGTTGAAGACAGAGGACCAAAACATTTCAAAGATATTAAATATCTCGGTTCCGAAGACAAAAAAAGCAAGTGCGTAGTCTCTTGGGATTGATACAATTCTATGGAAGATTCATTGAGAATCTGTCCTCCATTATGGCACCACTTTCAACGTTATTGAAAAAAGGTTCTCCTAATATGGTGCGTTGGTCCCAAGAATGCCAATCTTCATTGGATCAGGTTAAGAATTTGTTCTCATCTCATCCTATCTTAAGACTACCGACGATTGATAAGACTTTTGTCCTTCGTAGTGATGCCTCTTCCACTGGCATTGGAGCGGCACTAATGCAGGAATATTCAGGAACTCTGCATCCTGTAATGTATATTTCTAGGAAGCTGAATGCGGCAGAAAGGAATTACTCGGTTTTGGACCGTGAATTGTTGGCTATGGTTTGGTCCATTCTTAAGCTACAAAGGTTCCTTCTGGGCGCGCATTTCTTTATGGAAACCGACCAAAAAGCTCTTACGGCTATGCAAAGTAAGGATTTGAAGAGCTCGAGATCTACTCGTTATGCTATTGCTCTTCAGCCTTTCCATTTCACGGTGCGAGCTATCCGTGGTTCGGATAATGTGATGGCGGACATATTGTCTAGATGCCCACATGATTCCAGTTAAATCTTGTGTCCTAGTTTTTCCTGATATATTTTCAGACTTAGGTCTGTCCTTAATATCATAATATGTTGTAATACAAATGTATTTGGATGATGTTTAGATAATTTAACAAATTTCATTTTGTCCATCCATCAGTGATATGTTGCTAAAATAGCATTGACATTTGTATATTGCTATGATTATATTATTTAGTAATGTTTGATATATGATTGGTATTGCCAGCAACTTAGGTTTCTTGAATGGTATCCCTTAGTTTGTTTGGCTTAAAGGAAATATTTTTTCTCCTATGTTGAGAGATGATTTGTACCCTCTTCTATTGTACCTGATATTAGGTTCATTGTTTGCATGAGCACAGAAGTGATACTGGTGCTATCTTGCTCATGAACATATTAAAAAAAAAAAAATTTTTTTTTTTTAACAGGGGGGTGGTAGTAATGTTGCTGTCATTTTCGACGGAGTCATCTGTCAAGTTATTTGCTTATGTTTGTATCATAAGTATAATTGTGTCTTTACCTGCGATGTCAGGTTGATTAGGGGTTGTCTTCCCTTGTTTATTCATTCATTGTGTTTGACCTGTAGGGTCAGAGGTTGACAGTTCGGGCGTAGGCCTATGGGAAGGTTTTTTAAGCGGGAGTGAGATATACTTCCGGGAAGCCGGGAGGTCCTGTTTTTCTGAAGGGACCAAGAGTCCATTGTTTTTCGGGGAGAATCTTCGAAGTAACTGCTATGGCAGTTTTCCCCAGTGAATCTCTGTGCGTCGGGATGACGACAGAATTCCTTGTGATGTTCTGAGGATTCATTTGCCAGGTAATACCGACCTTTATGCATTATTACGCTTTTCGGTGGCAGAACATGTAAAGGATTACCTAGGGTGAACAGCAGCTCACTGATCCGCCATTTCAGAACTTATATATTTGTGCTCGAGGTAGCCATCCAAGACTGTTAGTCTTATATTGTCCAGAAATCCAGTGACGAAGATATATTGTGGAATTCCGCAGATTGGCGGAATTCATATCTACAATAAGTATTACTGCAGGGTTGATGATAACCTATTTAACAGAAGTACACGGCCGACGTCAGAACGAGGCCTGTGCTTTCGGCTATTATACTACAGCCTGATATGTGCAATTGGCGGGGAGTGCCAAGTTGCACCTATGTGTCCAAGTGACTAAGGCATCTGACGCGTTTAGTCAGAGACGCCAAGGGCGACGCTACGAACTGTCATTATTGAAGAACTTTGCTATTGACCATGCACGTCTATTCTGATGTTTACCTTTTTGAATGCCAAATGTATACCTATCGATGTCAGGTCAGCATGACCTTGTTACACTGACTGTTCCTGTTGATACTATGTGTGTTCTCGTCAATAAATGTCTTGAAACATGCCTGCAGTGTCAAAGCATCCTTGATTACTGCATGTGAGAGTATGGGTTGCAGGATCTACATCTATACGAGCCTAAACACATTCGCGCCTTCATTCGCACCCACACTCAATTCATCATACGCTCGCACTACACATCCAACAACATGTATACTGTCTTGGGCCAGTGATCACATCAACAAGAAAAAAAAGACAGTTACAAAGATATACAGCAGAACCTAGTTAATGATTTAAACAGGGTTAAGTCACATACTAAAGCAGTGTAAACGATTATAGAACATATAGCCAACGCTTGGTTTTTTTTGTAAAACTGGACAAACAGGGTGCCATCACAACATACAGTAGTGTGAGATAATGCTAAGCAGTGTGCTTGACAGCAGTATGACAGTGAATTTGTCAGCCTGTATGCTAATTTCACATGCAGTGTTGGGCAGAGCAACCTAACTTTTGAAGTGAAAACAGCAGTAGGGCAGGGATGCCCTTATCTACCACTTTATTTTAATGGTCATAGACTGGGTGATGTGCCAAAGAACAGACGACAGCCCTTATCTACCACTTTATTTGAATTTTCATAGACTGGGTGATGTACCAAACAACAGACGACAGCCCTTATCTAACACTTTATTTTAATGGTCATAGACTGGGTGATGTACTAAACAACAGAGGACAGCCCTTATCTAGCACTTTATTTTAATGGTCATAGACTGGGTGATGTACCAAACAACAGAGGACAGCCCTTATCTACCACTTTATTTGAATGGTAATAGACTGGGTGATGTGCCAAACAACAGAGGACAGCCCTTATCTAGCACTTTATTTTAATGGTCATAGACTGGGTGATGTGCCAAACAACAGCCCTTATCTACCACTTTATTTTAATGGTCATAGACTGGGTGATGTGCCAAACAACAGCCCTTATCTACCACTTTATTTTAACGGTCGTAGACTGGGTGATGTACCAAACAACAGATGACAGCCCTTATCTACCACTTTATTTGAATGGTCATAGACTAGGTGATGTACCAAACAACAGAGGACAGCCCAAGAGGAATAAGACACCATCACCAGAACTGCCATGCTATGGACCTCCAGAAGGAAAGTGAAAGCAAGGGTGGCCAAAAGCCACCTGGTGGAGAACTGTGGAGGCAGAGATGGTGAGGCATGAACCAGAGCTGGGGCATCACATGAAGGATGGCTGCAGACAGAATGAACAAACTTTATTTTCAAAGGGTTGAGAATTGGCACGCAGGCCCGTCTGACATTCTGCCCTTCCTTTCTCTCACCTTTCATACTGAATTCATTTATTCTCACATGCATTTTACATATCAATGTCAAGGAATTCAACGTTGTAAAGTAAAATAAAATAGCACACTCATATTAACATTAACTACTTATAAACATGACACAAAATATGTTGAAAAGTACAAACATCGCCATTACAGCCTACAGTTGATATAAAAGAAAAGATAATCTGATTAGGGAGGCATGTAATCAGAACTAATAAAGTATTCAAAAAGTCTATGATTGTATGAATAGGGACTGAGGTTGTTTCTTAGGTTATGTGGAGGATAATTCCAAAAATGAGCCGCAGAGTATGCTAAGCTTTTCTTGAGTAAGTCAAGCCTAGGCTTGGGCACTTGCAATTTGTTAAAGCGTTGACTGCATCTTTTGTTGTATTTGAACATTGGCCACAGATATGCTGGAGCATTATGTGACAGGATTTTGTGAACAAATTTAGCTTTGACAGAAGGCGCTTTCTTAAGGACAGTATTTGAAGATTTTTATATAGATCTACACACTGAGTTAGGCAGTTGTCAGAGACTAGACGCACTGCAGTCTCTTTGTGTTGGACATTGAGCAACCATCCCAGATTGTGGAGCAATAGTCAAGGTTTGCTTGTATGTGAGATATATAGAACAATTTTCGTGCTTCTTCATCTAGGAAATGTTAGATTTTAGCTGATTGGTAAACTTTCTGTGCCATTTGCTTGGTCAGTGCATGTACGTGTGAGTTCCAATTTAGATGCTGGTTGACGATTATACCTAGAGTTTTATGTGCATTAACGTTTTCAATTAGTGAGGTACCAATGTAGATCTGAAATGTTGTGACGATTATACCTAGAGTTTTATGTGTATTAACGTTTTCAATTAGTGAGGTACCAATGTACGAGTAGATCTGAAATGTTGTTTTCTCTGAATTTTGTAGGGCAGCAACAAACTGTCTTCACTTTGCTCAGGAAGCTAGAAACAGGTATAGTGGTATATATTTCCACTTCTATTAGTTATCGCCACAGAAGCGATTTAGAGACAGCAGAGACCGAGTGCATATGGTTAGAAATAAAAACACAGAGTCAGGGACAATTTCTAGTCGGGTATCTTTATAGAAATCCCAGTGCAGGAACCATCTGGTATGAAGATTTCACCACTATGATGGACAAAATATTTACCACTGCCAAAGAAATTATTCTTCTAGGCGACTTCAACATCGAACTATTGTTACAACTTTTATCACTCGTGTAAACAGTACAGTCGTCTGCAAACAGGTCACAGGATGAGTGCTTGATGTGTAGTGGAAGGTCATTAATGTTTATGGCAAAAAGTAGAGGACCAAGTATGGAACCCCGAGGAACGCCTGTATTTATCACTCTTCATTTGAATAGGAGTTATTGTAAGAAACTACATGTTTTCTGTCTGACAGGAATGATTTAATTATTGTCACTAGTTGAAAGTTTACTTTTGATGTTTCTAGTTTTCTAATTAAAATATTGTGATCTATCATATCAAATGCCTTTTTAAAGTCTACAAAGACTGCCCCACACATGTTGTCATTGTTAATATTTAGGTGCCAGTTGTCTATCATCTTTGTTAGAGCAGTGTGACATGAATGTTTAGGTCTAAACCCTGACTGACTATCAATTAGCAAGTCGTTGTTAACTAGGTGTTGTAGTGTTATTTTATGTATATGTCTTTCCAGTGGTTTGGAGAGCATGTTATTAGAGAGATTGGCCTATAGTTACCAAAGTTATAATTATCGGAGGAACCAGGTTTGAAAAGAGGATATACCTTAGCGACTTTAAAGTGCGACGGAAAATAACTCTTTTTGATACATAGATTGTATATGTATGTTAGTGAATCGCTAATAACTGGCGCAGCATAGCACAGTATTCGATTACTGATTCCGCCAAGTCCTGATGAGTTATTCTCTTTAAGGCCTAGAAGATAGTTATACACTTCATTAACTGTCATAAACGGAATGTTGGATGGGATTGTGTTGGTGCATTTGTTCTCACAGAATGCTGACAGTTGCCTAGGTCACAAGGGGAATCTGGTATCGTAGATTTAAGACTGGTTATTTCTGCCTGAAAGTAATTGCTGAAGTCTGTACAAGTAAATGAGGTATTGGGGGTTTACTAAAGTGTTGATTGCTTTCCACATATCTTTACTGTTTGTTTTGTTCTGATCTAAGTTTTTAAAGTATGTTTTCTTTTCTCTACGTATTAAATATTGTGCCTTGTTTCTTTGTGCTCTGTATGTGTTAAAGTCTTTATTTTTGTGAGCTCGATCTCATTGCTTCATGGCTTCTAGCACTGCTGGTGTGATCCAAGGAGATTTTATCTGTCATTTCATATGAACTTCTTTAGCTGGTGCATGGTTATCAAACACACAATGAAAAAGATACGTGCCCAATGAGCAATGGCGTCATCAGGATCAGAAAGCTGGTAAACACTGGCTAGAGGTGCAGCTCGCAAATCATGTAAAAATAGTTCATGGTTGAAATTTTTTTGAAACTTCTAAATTTAATACTTATATGGGAGCCGCGCTAGCGTAGTGGTTACCACACCGCTCTGGTGACCGGGTGATCCAGGATCAAACCCGGGTGACGGCATTTGAGGATTTTTCGTCGACCAGGATTTGGACTGGATTAACTCAAGACCTGGCGAGGACATTTGAAGGAGTGTCATCGACCAGGGATTGGCGGCTCCTGAGCCGACCCAGCTGTAATGGGTACCTCCGAAATCGGAGAGTATTTGCCTGAATGGCGAGGGACACCTGTCTCTGTACAAGAAAAAAGGGATACTCACGTAAAATCAATGTCAGGTTAGACATAAATAATAACCTGAGATTTCGCCTCGAGTATTAGTGGGCGTACGAAAACAAAAAAAAACTTATATGTTTATTTCTGGGAGCTTTATATTTATTCTTTGACCATGTGCAACATATTGGATAGTGGTCACTCACTGCGACAATAGGAATAGAGCATTCTATAATGTTTTCTGCACAGGTGACAGAGATGTGGTCAATTGTTGTGGATGATGTTTTTGATACTCTGGTAGGCTGGTTGACTATTTGTTTTAAGTTGTAAGATAGTATGATGTTTTCCCACGTTTGGCTTGTGTTGTGCATGTCGATGTTGAAGTCGCCTAGAAGAATAATTTCTTTGGCAGTTGTAAATATTTTGTCCATCATAGTGGTGAAATCTTCATACCAGATGGTTCCTGCACTGGGATTTCTATAAAGATACCCGACTAGAAATTGTCCCTGACTCTGTGATTTTATTTCTAACCATATGCATTCGGTCTCTGCTGTCTCTAAATCGCTTCTGTGGCGATAACTAATAGAAGTGGAAATATATACCACTATACCTGTTTCTAGCTTCCTGAGCAAAGTGAAGACAGTTTGTTGCTGCCCTACAAGACACCGCCAGGCTTGATGGTCACGGATTGCTTTGTCAGTCAGCAACCAAGGACAAAGAAGAAGAATTAACAGGCTGAATGTTTGAGAAAATAAAACAAGTTGAATGTTTCATTATGTTTTTTTTTTAAATAAGCTGAAGGCTTTTTTTTTTTTTTAATGAGTTAAATGTCTCTTTTCATCCTATTTTAGCTTGCTGCATAGTACAGGACCACCACTGTTGTTGGCCACATGCAATAAATCAGTGCTAAGGCACCTTTAAGTGTTTTAGTTGGTAGCTTCTGCCACAACAATATGTTCTACATGAGCAGACAAGCTAAAACATACATGTTACAGTGTTGGGCAGTATGAAAATTCTGGAAAACCAATATTAGGTAAGTGCTAGTAGGAGACATGAAGAAAGTGCTGACAAATAAAGTAAAATGTCTATTAGAGAGTGAATTTGGAAGTACAACACTTTGTGAACAGTGTGAGCAAACAATCAAATGATGAATAGAGAAGACAGAGGAAGTGTATGAGTATATTCCTCCATTTAGGCACTGATATAGTATTATGGTTCAACCAGTTGCCCAACTTCCACATGGGTTCTGGGGCCCAACTACCACATGAATTCTGAGGCCACCACTGCTCATCAAAGAATGGGAAGGCTACGGTCTAGCAAGAATGTTGTACAAGGTGATTAACAGGGGGTTGTGCATAGGGCTAGCAGTCTGATCATGAAAACAGAATGTTACATAAATGACTCCTTCAAGAGGGCATGAGGTGATCTGGCACAGGGTTTGAACAAGCAGACCCATGTGACAACTTCAAGAGTGCATGAGGTGATCTGGCACAGGGTCTGAACAAGCAGACTCATGTGACCACTTCAAGAGTGCATGAGGTGATCTGGCACAGGGTTTGAACAAGCAGAATCATGTGACAACTTCAAGAGTGAATGAGGTGGTCTCAGCACAGGGTTTGAACAAGCAGACTCATGTGACAACTTCAAGAGTGAATGAGGTGGTCTCAGCCCAGGGTTTGAACAAGCAGACTCATGTGACCACTTCAAGAGTGCATGAGGTGGTCCAGCCCAGGGTTTGAACAAGCAGACTCATGTGACCACTTCAAGAGTGCATGAGGTGGTCCAGCCCAGGGTTTGAACAAGCAGACCCATGTGACCACTTCAAGAGTGCATGAGGTGGTCCAGCCCAGGGTTTGAACAAGCAGACCCATGTGGCCACTTCAAGAGTGCATGAGGTGGTCCAGCCCAGGGTTTGAACAAGCAGACCCATGTGACCACTTCAAGAGTGAATGAGGTGGTCCAGCCCAGGGTTTGAACAAGCAGACTCATGTGACCACTTCAAGAGTGCATGAGGTGGTCCAGCCCAGGGTTTGAACAAGCAGACCCATGTGACCACTTCAAGAGTGCATGAGGTGGTCCAGCCCAGGGTTTGAACAAGCAGACCCATGTGACCACTTCAAGAGTGCATGAGGTAGTCCAGCCCAGGGTTTGAACAAGCAGACCCATGTGACCACTTCAAGAGTGCATGAGGTGGTCCAGCCCAGGGTTTGAACAAGCAGACTCATGTGACCACTTCAAGAGTGCATGAGGTGGTCCAGCCCAGGGTTTGAACAAGCAGACTCATGTGACCCTAATGTCCTTGAGGATTGGAAAAAAATGTACAAAGAGGAGGAAGAATAAAACATGTCTGGCTTGCACTGCCCTACCTGCTTCTCCTTCATGTAGTATCCTAACGCAAAGTTTCTGTCTGCAGTCTGACGCTCGGATAAGAACCTGGATAACAAACATGTAACAATATTAAATTAGGACAACAAACATACAACAATATTAAACTAGGACAACAAACATACAACAATATTAAACTAGGACAACAAACATACAACAATATTAAACTAGGACAAGAAACATACAACAATATTAAACTAGGACAACAAACATACAACAATATTAAAATAGGACAACAAACATGCAACAATATTAAATAGGACAACAAACATACAACAATATTAAACTAGGACAACAAACATACAACAATATTAAACTAGGACAACAAACATACAATATTAAACTAGGACAACAAACATACAACAATATTAAACTGGGGCAACAAACATACAACAATGTTAAACTAGGACAACAAACATGTAACAATATTAAACTAGGGCAACAAACGTACAACAATATTAAACTAGGACAACAAACATACAACAATATTAAACTAGGACATCAAACAAACAACAATATTAAACTACGACAACAAACATACAACAATATTAAACTAGGACAACAAACATACAACAATATTAAACTAGAACATCAAACATACAACAATATTAAACTAGGACAACAAACATACAACAATATTAAACTAGGACAACAAACATACAGCAATATTAAACTGGGACAACAAACATGTAACAATATTAAACTAGGACAATAAACATGTACCAATATTAAACTGGGGCAACAAACATGTAACAATATTAAACTTGGACAACAAACATACAACATAATATGTAACTATTAAACTAGGACAACAAACATACAACAATATTAAACTAGGACAACAAACATACAACAATATCAAACTAGGACAACAAACATACAACAATATTAAACTAGGACATCAAACATACAACAATATTAAACTAGGATGTCAAACATACAACAAGATTAAACTAGGACAACTAACATACAACAATATTAAACTGGGACAACAAACATGTAACAATATTAAACTAGGACAACAAACATGTAACAATATTAAACTAGGACAACAAACATGTAACAATATTAAACTGGGGCAACAAACATGTAACAATATTAAACTGGGACTTTTTCTTCCTCCTCGTTCGTCCTGAAAATGACGTTGGTTGCGTTGTGTCTGTTTACATCGGAGCTGGGATATCTGCGCCTTTCGGCCGACACATCCGACTTCAGCATAGCATTTTTTGGGACCGGGTTTGCCTTCCCTCTTCGATCCCTACTCTCTCAGCCAGACTGCAGTGATGCAGCCTTTTTCCAGGACCACCACGTGGAGGTGGAGTAGGGTCTTAGTCAGCTCTGGTTCGCTGACCCTGATGCAAGCAGTCAACCTTTGGGTCCCAAACTGGGACAACAAACATACAACATAATATGTAACAATATTAAACTAGGACAACAAACATACAACAATATTAAACTAGGACAACAAACATACAACAGTATTAAACTTGGACAACAAACATGTAACAATATTAATAAAATAACGTATAGAACTATGTGCTACAAAATTCTTAGTTAAAATAACCCGTAGAACTATGTGCTACAAAATTCATAGTTAAAATAACCCATAGAACTATGTGCTACAAAATTCATAGTTAAAATAACACCTAGTACTATGTGCTACAAATTTATGAGTTAAAATAACCCAAAGAAATATGTGCTACAAAATTCATAGTTAAAATAGAATTCATAGAATTATGTGCTACAAAATTCAGTACATGTGTCTTTTATCACCCACAGATTATAATTGTTAAAATTTAGTAGCCACACGAAGCACCATACTTTTTCTTAAACTTACTTACTTAGTCATTCCCCTTCTACCATGAGGTGTAGAGGTTTGGAAGAGAGAGCACCATACTATCCTATCGGCTGTCTTCCTCCTGGCCTGGTTCCATTCTAGTCCTCGGTCCTTCAAAGACTGTCTAATGTTGTCCTCCCAGCGGACTCTGGGTCGTCCTGGGGGTCTGGATACTTGGCTCTTTGTTTCCCATGCTTGTCATGGTAGCCGATCTTCTCCCATTCTGCAGACATGGCCAAACCATGTTAATTGGGACTGTTCTACTTGGTCTGCAGGAGGTAGGATTTAAGGCCTTGACATATCGTCTGGTTGCGTACCATGTCTCATCTTGTTACTTCAACCACCTTCCTCAGATACCTCATTTCTGAGGTTTGGATCTGGCTTTTATGGGTTGTAGTCATTGCCCATGACTTGCATCCATATGTCAAGACTGGGACATAGGTGGAGCGGTATACAGCCATCTTCGTTTTCTTACTAACCTCTCTCTTGCTGAGGAATCCTCAATTAAAAAGTCTCCCAGCTGCTGCTTTTCGAGTGGCCAACTCTTCTTTGATGCCTCCCTTTCGGTCTATAATAGCTCCGAGGTATTTAAAGTGGTCGACCTGCTCCAGGACCTGTTCTCTTAGCTTAATCTGATGTCTTTTTTCTTCTCGTGATATCACCATGGATTTTGTTTTAGAGCTGCTTATGACCATCCCTCTCTTCTCCAGCTCTTCCTTCCAGACTTGCAGGTTGGATTGGAGATGTGCCTCTGATTTAGCAATCAGGGCAACATCATCAGCAAATGCCAGCTCCGAAATATAGACCTGTCTCATCTTCCAGTACCCCACTGAATACTACTTTTTCTTAAACTCGCGCGGCAAATCTAACACCGTGTCATTCAATCGCTGTGTCAAGGCCATGGAAGATGAATCTCTTGGTGTTGTCAGATTTTACATGCAACAAAAAGAATTGTGTGCAGTTTTTGCAGGAATGAGGAATTATACACACCGTCCGACTGTGTGCTAACAATCATGTCATGAGTTTGTCTCTCACATTTCGCCAAGATCGTTAGAGATGCCGCACATGTCAGCAGGACATTCCTGTTTGTTCTGGCACATGGTTAGAGGGCACATATCTGTCCTTCAGGCAGATTATTCTGTTAATTTACTGTTGGAGTAAAGAGATGACTAGCATTGCTTTCTGTAAATCAGAGCTAGGAATTGCCAATAAAGCTGTCATAACATGGAACAGCAACCTCCGTGAGGTTCGTGCAAATTCACTAATTGCTAATCCCGCTGTAATTGGCGGTTGAGATTGATGAAAGTGTGTTCACATGCAGAAAAAATAACGTCGGTTGTGTATTTCCACAGCAGTGGGTATTCGGTAGCATTTGTCATGAAACAAGTGAGTGTTTCATGGTTCCAGTGCCGGACCGCTCAGCAGCTACACTAATGCCCTTTATCATAGCCAACATTCGTCCTGGTACGACAGTTGTGTCTGATCAATGGCGCGCATATAGTACCATTCAGAATTTGCTAGGTTTAACTCACAAAACGTGAATCGTTCTGCAAATTTTATCGACCCAAATACAGGAGCAAACACACAACGAATAGAGAGGTTGTGGAAAGCTGCCAAAGAATGCAACAAATGTCAAAACGGAACACATAGACACATGTTAGATTCCTACATGTGTGACTTTTTGTGGCGACATCGGAATAAAGTTTGTCAGTATCCTGCATGACATTACAGAATTTTGGCCTCCTCTTTAAATTGTGCAGCTACGAACGAACATGTGAATGTCCTGATATGTGCATAGCTTCAGCGATCCTTGGTGATCTGTGCTGCTACGAACGAACATGTGTATGTCCTGATATGTGCATAGCTTCAGCAATCCTTGGTGATCTGTTCCCCTCATGGTCCTTTATAGGGCCCTGAAAACCCACAAAACTGCACCACAGTCCTTTTTAGGGCCCAGAACAAGACTGCACCACGGTCCTTTTTAGGCCCAGAAAACCCACAAAACTGCACCACCGTCCTGTTTAGGGCCCACAAAACTGCACCACGGTCCTGTTTAAGGCACACAAAACCAAAACTGTACCCTGACAAGAAATCGCTACGCACTGATCCTTTATTTGTTTTTGCCGCTGGGTGGGGAGGGCTGGGTGGGGAGGGGTCCCCTCGCTACGCACTGATCCTTGTCAAATGTTGACACAATTATCTTGCCACCCCTACTTGCGAAATGCATAATAGACTAACCCCGTGCAGGCAAATGTAAGGAAAATGTAGACACAATTATGCTGCCACCCCTACTTGCGAATTGCAAAATAGACTAACCCCACGCAGGCAAATGTATGGAAACCGGTGTGGTCATTGAATTTCAGAATGGGTGATAAAAGACAAGTACCCAAAATTCATAGTTAAAATAACCCCTAGTACTATGTGCTACAAAATTCATAGTTAAAATAACACCTAGTACTATGTGCTACAAAATTCCAAGTTAAAATAACCCATAGAACTATGTGCTACAAAATTCCAAGTTAAAATAACCCATAGAACTATGTGCTACAAAATTCCTAGTTAAAAAAAAAAAAAAACTTGCTATATTGGTGTAGTCTTATGTTCCTCACATTGTCATGATTAAACATTTTACTTTGTTATATTTTAAAATGGGGACATGGTTTCATTTTAAATACTGTGTGACACATCACATGATACCACATGACCTTGATAATTACACAATGAATTCACATCGTTCACTGCACATCAACAAAATTATGCTCCTGATAGAGCACTTACATGACGGTAGCTGTAAACACTTACATCACGATAGCTGTAAACACTTACACCACGGTAGCTGTAAACACTTACATGATGGTAGCTGTAAACACTTACATCACGGTAGCTGTAAACACTTACATCACGGTAGCTGTAAACACTTACATCACAGTAGCTGTAAATACTTACATCACGGTAGCTGTAAACACTTACATGATGGTAGCTGTAAACACTTACATCACGGTAGCTGTAAACACTTACATCATGGTAGCTGAAAACACTTACATCACGGTAGTTGTAAACACTTACATCACAGTAGCTGTAAACACTTACATCAAAGTAGCTGTAAACACTTACATCACTTCCCTGAGAGTTGTCTGAGCTTCTGCTGGTTCTGAAACACAACAAATATAAAACCAAATGAGCAGTTCATAGTTTACAATGTTAAACTTATCACAAAACTGACATCTGAACCAAACCTTTTATACTCAAAAGTATCTACAACAAAAACACTGTCAGGGACAAATGAATAAAAAGAGAAGGGAAAGAAAACAAGAACTAAATTAAACACACACAAAAATACATAATAATAATGATACGACCCACAGATCTGTAAAAACTAGGAGCAGAGAAAACAAAGTTCTTGTTGGAGGAGAAAGAAGATATGAGAATGGCTAGTGAGAAGGGGGAGCAGGTTGCAAAGAAAAGTAATTGTAATGAAAATGAAGAAATCAAAACATAGGACCTACATGCAGAGGTCACTTGAGACAAAAGAGTGCAAATTTTAAGCTTGTTTATACATCAAAACGTCAAATATATTTGCACCAAAACTTAAATATTCATACATCACACATGATTTAATCCCAGTTTTCTGCACAAAATCCAGTATTATAGAGTTAGCAAAAAAAAAAAAAAAAGGTTCAGACTCCGACTCCTGAAATTTTAGAAGTCCAACTCCGACTACAGTTTTTTTACTAGTCATATATGGCTTAAAATTCGGAAATTGGAGTTCTGACATTTCTTACTGACTCAAACTCCACTAAAAAATGACAGAATCCAGAGCCTCTAAACCAAGCATTACAACAGGAAACAATCTGATCATCAGAATGGTCTCCCTTTGGACTAGTGTTTCGGCCCATTTATCTCCTTTACACTCGAGGAATAATAAAGAACATGTTCTGGCAACAAACAGCAGCTGTAAGAATTAGCAGCCAAATAGGAACATTTCAGCAAGTAAAAAAAGGTGTCAGGTAGGGATGTGTGCTGTCACCAGATCTGTTCAATCTGTACAGTGAAAATATAATGAGATCTCTAGAGGACATGCCAGGCATATCATTCGGCAGACATATTATAAACAACTTGAACGTCAATAAATTCAATTAGGCCTACCTGGTCACATTAATAACAATGGATGGAAGATGCATCTCAGAAGTGAAGAGCAGAATAGCTAAGGCAAAAGCAGCATTCTATAAAATGAAGAGTATTTTATGCAACAATTCTTTGTCATTGGAAGTAAGAAAGAGAGTTCTTCATTGTTATATAAAACCAATCCTGACATATAGGAGTGAGTCATGGACAATTAGTAAACAAATAGGGAAGGCACTAGAGGCAACAGAGAAGTGGTTTTACAGAAGAATGTTAAAAATACCATGGACAGCCAAAAAGAGTAATGAGGATGTCCTGAAAGAGGCCAATGCGCAAATGAAACTTATTTCACAAGTTAGAAAGAAGCAAACAACTTTATTTTTGTGCATGTTACGAGAAGAGGAAAGCTGGAATATATCATAACAACAGGTAATATTGAAGGAAAAAGAGATAGAGGACGACAGATAGAACAAATATTGGACAGTTTGACATCGTGGCATGGAAAGAAGTCAACAACAGAACTGATAAATTGTACTGGAGACAGGAAGTTGTGGAGAGACATGATCTCCTACACCACTGGGCATGGTACTTGTAGAAGAAGACACTCGTGGGAGAGAGAGGCCCAGTTGGGCTATGACTACCAAGTGTCAGCTCCAATTGTCTTTGCGCTAGGATTTGAGCTCACTCCTTTATTGCTATATTCAAATTTAACTACATCAAAATACACATATTCAAATGTAACTCACCTAAAACTTACATATTCAAGCTTTTCTGCATTGACACTCACATATTACAATTTATCTCCACCAAAACTCAATTAAAGTTTATCTATTCCAAAACTTATGTATCCAACTTTTATATATTAAAATGTATGTCCACCAAAACTTACATATGCAGCTGTTTTTCATTAAAATTTATCTCCACCAAAACTTACATAATTTAAATTTAATTTATTAAAATTTGTCTCCACAGAAACATACATTATCTAATTTGTATTTATTAAAATTTATTTCCAGCAAAACTTTATAATCTATCTTCCATTGATTAAAATTTATCTCCACCAAAACTTACATAATCTAACTTTCATTTATTCCAATTTATCTCCACAAAAACTTACATAATCAAACTTATCTGCGATGTTCATGCCTTGCTTAAGCAGTGCACACATGACCATAGCTCCAGCATTGATCATGGGGTTGTGAGGACGGTCTGAAAATTAATAACACTACATGAAATCATATCCATTAAACTGAATTATAAATCATATCATATCCATTAAACTGAATTATAAATCATATCATATCCATTAAACTGATTTATAAATCATATTTGTCAAATACAACACGTCAGGCTGTATCAACTGATCATCATCATGTTCCTTTGTGCTCCTACTCACTACAGCTGGTTGCCTTCAGGAAGCCTGCACTAAACATTCACAAACTCGTGCAGCGGTGGTTGTAAAAGGATAAGGTTCCAACCTCATATTAGTTGGCGTGTACTACATGCCTCAGGTAGCAGCAGTCCTGTACTTTCTATGTCTCTCCAGAGACCCCCGGGACCTACACAGGGCATAAACAGATATCAGTCAATATTATATTGTGTTATTCACATGGAACCTACACAGAGCATAAACAGATAACAGTCAATATTATAGTGTTATTCACATGGAACCTACTGTTACGGTAGATTAATTGGCATTGTCTGCTAGAGGTTAGCAGCATGCGATTTTAGGGGTTACAACGTTTAATGTAATGTAAAAGTATTATTAACCTAGTGAACGCTGTGACGTTTCAGCGTTGATAGTCATGCACCGTGACCAAGAGACGGGACCCTTTCTTGAATGACCGTCGAACGGAGAAGACGTGTCTTTATATTCTTATAGTGTCGGGCATGGAATGCCACACAGTTATATTGTATTTTGTTATGGACATGGGTCAGTCCACTATTATGATGAAGAAAGATGAAGTTACAGGTTAGTAATTGACGAAACCTTGTCGAGATGATTTAACAGTCCGTTTTAGTTAATACTAGTGCCAGACGCATAATCTCACTGTCGGTCGTTGGGATTACCAACCACGCGTGCATATAGTTATGTCGTTCTGCCTACAGTAATTCAGATGTACGAGACAAAGGACTGATATGCAAGATAGCTAAGGACTGATATGCAAGATAGCTAACTCAACATAGGATTCTAAATTATATTTGTGATGTAATTCATGATCAACGTACGATGTCTACAGAATGTATAATAAATTGTTTGTTTGGACTCTAGACATGACTTATCCCGTCTATGAACATTTGGGAGATTCAATTATTACTATCATGGTTTTCAAAGTATTTAAACCCACATTCGCGTAATTAACATCGAAGGCACGATGCAAAAATGATGAACTGTAAACCCAGTTACAAGGATTGACTATCAAGCTTTCAACAATCCGTTGGGCTAAATTTCCGACCGCAATAGAATTGGTTGGCCATCGCTGGGGTTCGAAAGAAAAAGGAAAATTTGTCTTGTTTACATACTTTCACAAACTGTTTACGATTACAAGAAAGTCACATGATTTGCATAAATATGACGTTAAACGCATGACTACGAAATGCCAATCTGACGTCACTACATCATGCATAGATGCCGCGCTTCGAAAGTACAACCTTCAACGCATTCCAGGTTTGATGAAGATTTACATGATCAAGAAGACCAGACGATGAAATACGGTTATCCTGGCAACAAACAGCAGCTGTAAGAATTAGCAGCCAAATAGGAACATTTCAGCAAGTAAAAAAAGGTGTCAGGTAGGGATGTGTGCTGTCACCAGATCTGTTCAATCTGTACAGTGAAAATATAATGAGATCCCTAGAGGACATGCCAGGAATATCATTCGGCAGACATATTATAAACAACTTGAGATACGCTGATGATACAGTCTGCAGGAAATGGTTGATACAATAGTGATAGAAAGTGAAAATAAAGGCCTTAACCTTAATAGCAAAAAGACAGAAGTAATGGTCATCTCAAAGAAAAGGGCTTCACCAGAATGCAATATCAAAGCATATGGAATCGTTTTAAAACAACAAGGAGCAAACAGTACTAGGCATGAATCTAGTCCGTTGATGAACTTGACATCGCCGGTGCCTTTTAAAGATAAGTCTAGACTTAGGACGATTGTCATTCATATAGCACAATACTAAGTCCATTTCTCTGTGCGGGCATGTCCACTCTATTTGTTATATATCTATGTTATATCTGTTTTTTCCGTTGATGTTGTCCCTTATTCGTGGGTATGGATGGGCGGCGGATTGAAATCAATTCTATGGCTCCTTGGATGCCACGAACTGATTTTAATTGTTCTTAAGGCCGTTAGTTAATTGCATTTTTACGAAGAACCCATCGATGGCTTTCCGGTGATTTTTGTTCGTTCGTATTTGCAATTAATTGACCTTGCATGTTAGGTGTCTAGTCGTGTTATAACTGGGGTATTCTAGTGTATTTAGTTCTAATTTTTATTCATTTCTGTAATTATGTTTGTAATCTATCGTGTTTTTCTGATCTGACTATTATTTCGTTTATATATTTGTACAACCGTTAATGAGTCCATGTATACGTCACTAATTTTTGTGTACGCAGGTTAGTTTTCTATTCAGTTCATTCTTTGATCTCTCACTTCCGGTTTATACAACTTAGTTATAAATGCATTTTTATTGTGAAAATGTCTTTGTCGTATGGTAATACTGTTCTGTAATCCTTGGTTAACAAATTGTGTTGTTTGTCTTCATTTCATCCATTTATAAGTTAATATTAATACTATAATTTATTCATTAAGAAGAGTGTAGATTAATATGATTAAATTTTTATGAATTTTAAGGAGGAATTAGGGACTTTGCACCATTTTGCAGTGGTGGTCCAAGAAATGGGCAACGCACTTTATAGATGATGATTAAGGCATAATATAATATAATATATATATATTTTGATAAAATAATATGACTTCATAGTCTGCCCTGCAGATGATAAACACATTGGATATTATTTAGTACACTTTGCCAGTACTAAAGATTAACTTAGCACATATCATTGATTGAATAATATAATTATTGAGGAATAATACCAATAATTGTTAGGTGCATGATAGCAATTCAGCATCATAAATTAATAAGGGTATAATACATTGGTCTAATGTAATGGGTATATATTATTTATATATTATTGATATAAATTATTTGATGACAAAATAGTTGTGGGACTTACAACTAATGATATTAAGGAGATTATAGTTGGTTATATTGAGTGACAATACTTTGTTGCATATATGATTTGATTGACTAAGAGAGTCAGAGATATATATATATATATATTTACCATGCGTACATTAGAGTATTACATGAATATGGCACGTTTTTATTATGGCTTGCAGGGTGAAGATTTAAAAATATCTGCTATGAGATTCTTTATTGTAGATGAATGGGAAGAAAAAGGAAAGCATATAATGAAGAAGAAATGGGAGTTGAGATAAGGCGTATTGAGGAACTGGAAGAAACTAAAAAGATATTTGCATTAGAGGATAAAAAAAATATGTGTCCATTAGAGGAGAAGAAGGTTGATGAGAAAAGAGAATTCGTAGAAACTGAAGAAAATATGAGAATACTGGAGGAAAAGGGTGTTGGCTACCCAACAGCTGCCTCTGCCCCACACTCATTAGTCAACGGGTTCAAACGACTGTTGGCTATTGCTGTTGAGACAGATTACACATTCAACGAAGCAGAAAGGACCAAGAAGTTCTTAAAGGACTTAAACATGACAGTTTTGGATAAAAATTTAGCAAATCTTGATTTGACTAATCAAGAACTCATGAAAGATGTTGATAATTCTGACGAGAATGGTGTTGATATTGAATTAGATAAGGGTAATACCGTGTTAGTGACTGATGATTATACACATATGGCTCAGAATCATGGGCTGAAATCTGAGGTTTCATTTTGGAGATTAAAGGTTAATGCACAAGAGGTGGTAATTCAGGATATGAAGAGTTCTTACATGGTGTTGAAGAATAAAATGAAAAAAATTGAACTCGAGAATCATGAATTTAGACGAATTATCAGTCAACATGAAAAATTAACTAATGACAATTTCGCTAAACTCGATACATTGCTCCTTAAAGAGAATAATAGATATTTTGAACTAGAAAGGAGAATGCAAAAGCAGATTAATGCTCTTTCAACAAAGCTGAATGCAGTTAATTCATAAGTTATTCATGATGAGGAACAATATAAGCAATTCTGTCTAAACAGGGGAATGAAGACGAAGATTGATATAGGAAAAATGGAAAATGCGAGTGTATCATTTGATGACAATAATATGATAGATAGATGTTATACAGATAATGATAACATTTATGATTTGTGTTTTAGACAGGAAAAAAAGTTGGATGCTGTTGGTTCAGAGGATGAAAGAGTGACTACATTAGAAGCTTTACTCCTGAAGGAGAAAGATAGATATGCAGAATTGGAAAATGAGACACAACAACAAATTTACGATCTTGCTACGGCAGTGAACACATTTGATTCCTTACTAGCTAGTGAGAAGCAGATAACATTTAACTTAGATAAGTTAAATAAGAAGTAGAGGCAGGAGATTACATTCCTGACTTCTGAAAATAATAAACTAAGAATGAGGATTGATTGTCTACTAGACGTACTGGCAGGTAAAAAAATATTGATGAACAATAAAGGGAATAATCATACTTTACGACATGACTCAAGTACGAAAACTGATACTAAGGTATCAGTACACCCAGTGGTGATTAGAAGATCATTTCGAGGGAGATATACTTTTCTTCGTCAGGATACTACTGCCAATCCTGAAAATAAATGTTGGCGACAGGATCAGATTACAACTGATCCTAAGAAAACTGTTGACTTTGTCAACATTGACAACGATGTTACAAAGAAGAATAATGGTGGAGTTAGGAAGAACAGGGATAATGAAGTTAAGACAAATAAGTCTAACAGCAAAGTTTTTACTTTGCCCAGCAAGGACATGTCTACGACATGTAGGAAACTTAATACCTTTGGTAATAATAGGTGTCATCCTCAGTCCAGTCAGGATGATATATCATCTAATAAAAAAACAGTGTCGGTGTTGAGGGGGAAGGTTAATTCTTTGACAAAGAATACATATCATCATTGTCCACTATTTCATGACAATGATACTACATATATTGGGAAAAGTGCGTATTCTCGCACAGTGTTAGTGCGAAATCTGCCACAGGATACTACCTGGCAGGCACTTAGAAATTTCTTTGATTATACAGCAAACGTTAAGTTTGTTCGTCTTCTGCCATCATGCAATGGGCAGAATAGACAGGCGATGGTTACATTTCGTAACAATCGAGACGCTCGTTGGGTAATCGAGCATGATAATGGTGTTTATTTTCATCACCGTTATCTAAACTTACAATTAGTACCTGATTCTGCGTCACGCAGATAATGGTATACGCTCACACTTTGATCTTATTTCTTGATGACTCAGCATAGTCAGTCATCATTTCTTATCTTTCTTAATCATCTATCCTAATATAGATTGATTTATTGATTTTTTCTTCTCGAAAAACATTTTTTATTCTTAACATCTTTAAATTTGTACATGTTTTCTGTCTTATTTGTTTTTACCATGCCTACAAGAGACAGTAAGGTGGTTAAATGTTTTAACTATGCTCAGCCCAATGCAGCATAAGTTCATTTGTCATCTTGGTTAAAATAAGACATGCCAGTGAAGGTGACATGGACTGGTAAGTTTAATAGAATATTTCGGTGAATTATTGATATTTTTTCAAACCCACCTATTTTGAGACTACCTGATGCTTCCAAAAAGTTTATTCTCCGCACAGATGCGAGTAATTACGGAATTGGCGCATGTTTGCTCCAATATCATGACGACGTCCTCCATCCCACACTAAACGTCTCACGGAAACTTAAGCCACCAGAAATCACAAGAGCCCGAAACTGTCAAGAGACGCCATTCTCCTTCAACCGTTCAACTTTACGATTGAATACATTTCTGGGACAGACAATATCGTCGCAGACGCACTATCCAGAAATCCTTTGGATGTCGAGTAATCAACACTGACACTTTTCTAATACGTCAACCGAAATTACGTGTCACAGGAGACTGAACCCTATCGCGAAATTCTTGACATGGAGATAAACCTTTGCTTACGATTCAACTAAATAACTTGTACAGACAAGTGCGAAACGAAATGAACTAAATCAAGAGACAGTGTGTTCGTATTTTACGCCGGGACTTTGGCTAGTGTCCGTTCCGGATAAAACTGGTTGAAACAACTTTGAAATTAATACTTGATGACATTTCGAACTAATTGCAGTTTGTGATAGGAATTCTTGGACGTTAAGAATATCTATATTTATTCTGAATCAGAACACTTAAACAGTCTTCTCTAATTGTAATTCACAAGGATCAAGCCTACGGATGGAGCATCATATCCAACTTTAATTAATTTTAATTAAGTCGTTAAAATAATGGAAATTAAAATGAAAGGTGAGATAAATATGAAAAAAAAAATGAAATTTGGAAAAAAAATGAAAGAAGAAAAAAATAAGAACTCACATGATTCTTAGATAATGTTATTGTATGTAACTATTATATTATATAGTTAATAATTATGTTGATACATTACATACTACATTATTGTTTAAATTGGTTAATTTAGATAGGTATTAACAACTTAATACTAAACCTAATTAATGTCCAACACACATAACTAAGTTAAATTTATACATTACTTTCTTTCTCTAATTTATTCTTCATTTATTTATTTCTCTCTTTAACATATCCTTTCATTTTTCTTACATTATATTTTCAACAACTTTATTCTTATTACACACTCAATATAATTAATTAGTTTAATTTTAACTCTTTAGATTAGTCTGATGTGACATTTCATTGCGACATATTTTAAGTTAATTAATTATTTAATTAGATATCAACATTAGCCATTCTCTTTTAGTTCATATAAAATTTATGTATAACATTTATGTATAATATGATCATTAATATATTAGATGACTGTTAGTAAGTCGACATGACCACGACACTGTTCTAGACAGAACATCGTAGGCCATATGCTGCATTTTTGTTAAATTTTTTGATATTGTTAAATTTTTTGATATTAATTCAGATAGGTTTTTGAAAAAAAAAATCTATCTAATAGATTTTTTTTTTCCCCCGGTGGACAGGGAATTGTTACGGTAGATTAATTGGCATTGTCTGCTAGAGGTTAGCAGCATGCGATTTTAGGGGTTACAACGTTTAATGTAATGTAAAAGTAGTATTAGCCTAGTGAACGCTGTGACGTTTCAGCGTTGGTAGTCACGCACCGTGACAAGAGACGGGACCCTTTCTTGAATGACCGTCGAACGGAGAAGACGTGTCTTTATATTCTTATAGTGTCGGGCATGGAATGCCACACAGTTATATTGTATTTTGTTATGGACATGGGTCAGTCCACTATTATGATGAAGAAAGATGAAGTTACAGGTTAGTAATTGACTAAACCTTGTCGAGATGAATTAACAGTCCGTTTTAGTTAATACTAGTGCCAGACGCATAATCTCACTGTCGGTCGTTGGGATTACCAACCACGCGTGCATATAGTTATGTCGTTCTGCCTACAGTAATTCAGATGTATGAGACAAAGGACTGATATGCAAGATAGCTAAGGACTGATATGCAAGATAGCTAACTCAACATAGGATTCTAAATTAAATTTGTGATGTAATTCATGATCAACGTACGATGTCTACAGAATGTATAATAAATTGTTTGTTTGGACTCTAGACATGACTTATCCCGTCTATGAACATTTGGGAGATTCAATTATTACTATCATGGTTTTCAAAGTATTTAAACCCACATTCGCGTAATTAACATCGAAGGCACGATGAAAAAATGATGAACTGTAAACCCAGTTACAAGGATTGACTATCAAGCTTTCAACAATCCGTTGGGCTAATTTTCCGACCGCAACACCTACACAGGGCATAAACAGATAACAGTCAATATTATATTGTGTTATTCACACGAGACCTACACAGGGCATAAACAGATAACAGTCAGTATTATATTGTGTTATTCACACGAGACCTACACAGGGCATAAACAGATAACAGTCAATATTATATTGTGTTATTCACACGAGACCTACACAGGGCATAAACAGATAACAGTCAATATTATATTGTGTTATTCACACGAGACCTACACAGGGCATAAACAGATAACAGTCAATATTATATTGTGTTATTCACACAAGACCTACACAGGGCATAAACAGATAACAGTTAATATTATATTGTGTTATTCACATGGAACCTACACAGGGCATAAACAGATAACAGTCAATATTATATTGTGTTATTCACACGAGACCTACACAGGGCATAAACAGATAACAGTCAATATTATATTGTGTTATTCACACGAGACCTACGCAGGGCATAAACAGATAACAGTCAATATTATATTGTGTTATTCACACGAGACCTACACAGGGCATAAACAGATAACAGTCAATATTATAGGCCCTATTGTGTTATTCACACGAGACCTACACAGGGCATAAATAGATAACAGTCAATATTATAGGCCCTATTGTGTTATTCACACGAGACCTACACAGGGCATAAACAGATAACAGTCAATATTATATTGTGTTATTCACATGAGACCTACACAGGGCATAAACAGATAACTGTCAATATTATATTGTGTTATTCACAATCAATCCAATAATATTTTTTGGTGGCAGAAACTTACAAGGTTTTATGTAGCAAACAGATATTCCTTCAAGCAAGCCAATGTTTTAATAAATGTCTTGTGATAAAGCATCCACTTCCAAAACTTGTTCACACTGCTCCACAAATGAGAAGAATACTCACGGGAGACACGATCTAGCTGACAGTATAATGTACCAACATGTGACTTTCTATACCTGCCCCACATCTAACAATCAACAACTCCAAGATAACTACAGCTTTGTCCAAAGCATGGTTGCACAAAACACTTCTGTATGACCAAGATCAGCTACCTACTCATTGGATCTAAACTGATGTTGTTAAAGGCCTGGCCACTGGGCTCCTGTCCAATATATTGGTGTACCACATCAGGTCCAAGTTCATCCAGAACCATGGCATAGGTCAGGGGTTTGATTATGGACTGCATGCAGAAAGGATCATGGGCATCACCTAAAGCATACCTATGTCATAAAATAAATCAGTATAGCTGTGACAGGTCTGAAATATAAAAATTACAATACAAAATACACCAACTTAAAGAATTCTGTCTTAATTGAAGTACATTAGAATCCACTATGCAGTGTTTAAACTGGGGTATTTCTAGGTAATAACATTGTCTTTCGGGTAAAGGGGTATTTCTAGGTAATAATCTTGACTTTCAGTTATACGAGCATCATCTAGGTAATAATCTTGCCTTTCAGTTATAGGAGCATCATCTAGGTCATTCTCCTGTAGCTCAGTTACCAAGTTATAGTTATTTTGTTTTTTTTTTGGTCACTCTTTTTATTTCCATACACAAAATGGAGCAGTTAAAATGTCTTGGCTCTACCATGATGCCCACCGGCTAGAATCAGGCAGGAACTCAGAGCTAAATTTGCTTTTCACAGCATGAAAAGCATTTTACCAACAAAAAAATCTATAAATGGGAGTGAAGAATGGTTTTACCATACTATATAAATCCTATATTACACTGTGTATGCAGGACATGGACAATAAACAAATAGAAGAAGGAAAAACTACAAGTGGCAGACATAAGGTTTCTGGGAGAGATGCAGCAGATACCTTGGGCTATAACAAAACTGAATGTGAAAGTCTTCAGAAAAACTGGAGAAAAGTTTTCATTTAATCTACACAATAAGTGGTCCGGCACTCAAAGATTTTTGCACATGTTGTGAGGAGACAAACGTTAGAGAATTTTGTAGAAACTGGTAAATTCAACTCAAAGAGAAGAAAAAGAGGAGGACAGAGAGAGATAAATCATCAGACACAGGTAGAGATTGAGGACATTGCTAATTTAAGACATCAGAGACTGTAGGAAATGAAGAGATATATTTGTTACTGCCTTCTGGCACTGCACTCAATTTTACGCTGCTAAACATCATGTGGAAAAGCAACTTGTGTGAGATGGCATGCTTCAGCTGGTGTCATATAATCTTTCATTGAACATTTTGGATACTGCCAGCCTACCACACTCTCAAGCCTCCCTTTATGTTGTATCCAGATATTCAGCTGTTTATGCCTTGTTCTGGTGGCTGATTTTGCTGTGTTTTGAGATGTCCAAACCATTTTATTTTCTTGTCTCTCTATGCAGCTGATGTGTGGTGTCATTCCCACCAACTTTCTAATTTCTCCTTCTGTCTCTTATGACAATTGCAGGTTAATTCACAAAATTCATGCAAGTTATCACAGTGACTTGAGAATGTGCTGTTTATCAGCTGTGAATTTGTCTCCATGGAGCTACAGGGCTACATGCAATCAGCTGTAAGCCAATGCATTAGCTTTTCCACGTGGTATTTTCATGTCTCTTACCTTTCTACCATAATGTTGGTCATTTAGTTTGGTTTGGTTTTTGAACCCTGCACTTGAAAACTGGTGTTTGTCGTGTGCAAGGGATACCCGGTTCAACCCCATGTAGGTTATAATTTGGGTATATGGTGTTCATCATTCTATGTAGCACACTACATTGTTGTTTTTCTTGTGTGTTGGCTCTTCCAGGCTGTAATTTATCTGCCGTTTGTTGTGGCATTGCCATTTTCCTGTCTTTCAATTATTATATTATTATTATAATATCTGATGCATTTTCTCTGCATTTTTGTGTGTGTGTGTGTATTTCAGCAACTAGAATATTTTCTGGATAAATATTTCTAGTTTTCCTGGTATCATGTGGCATATTTTCCTACTAAGTTTTGCCACAACACTGGCCACAAGGCTGACTTTTAAAAATATTATTTTGTTAAAGAGTCCTTACTGCACACAAGAAATCTCTAAAATGTTGCACTTATTATAGAATGGTGGACATTAGTGACAGAGTGTAAACTCAACAATGATCCAGACATTTCACAACAATTCTGTTACCTCTGTCCATCAACTGTACAAATAGCCAGACCCCAACTCTCTGGGTTGAATCTTGCCAGTTGTGGAATGTAACTTGCCAGCTGAGAATGACACAAACAAGAAGGTCCTAAACTTAGTAATACAAATTTATGCTCAAATTACAGATTAGAAACATAAGAAATGTCAAAATTACAAGACTAGAACAGAAAATAAGCACAAAACTCTAAAAATCTTTCCTCCGTCAGTCTCGTGGCTTCTCTCACATTGTACCCTTCATAAATTCATAAAAGCATTACTTTCTAGAAGGCAAAGGGTTTTATCAGAATCAGATACAAAAACAAATGGGATGCAGAGCATCCAAGTCACACACAAAATGATACATACTATGAGCTCAACAGAAGAGAACAAGTGGTAATCTTCAGACTCTGCATGGGCCACAACAGATTTGGACACCATCGATTCAACAAACTAAAGATAGGAACTACTGATGAGTGTAACTGTGGCACTGATAAAATGACTACTGAACATCTGCTTCAAAGACGCCAAACATATGTGGAACAGAGAAAGTACATATGGCCGACACCAGTACTACTCGCGGATAAGCTCTACGGAGATGCAAATAACCTCAAGCTGACTATTGCTTTATTTGATAACATTCAAGTAGACGTCTGAGAGTGTATGAAGAAGAAGAAGTACCCTTCATCATTTCACATCTGCCCACATCTAGCCGCAAGCATCCCTTGGTACCTTCCTCTTCCCATGCAGTGTTTTTGGTCAGTTTCTGGAATTCTGCACTTAAAGTTGTTTTCTTCAGGGCTTGTTGCGTTTACTTTTGTTGCTCTTTGTCCTTTTGTTTTAGACTGTCACAATGATCTTTAATTCTGACTCTCATCTGTCACCTGGTTTACAGGATCCCTCCGAAATATCCTTAAAGATGCTTGCATTTTTTCTATGCAGTCTTTGTTACTGTCTACTATTGCACTCAGAATAACGCATCACAATAGTCTTAACATTTGAAACAAATTTAAGTATATCTATTGTCCATTATCTCTACAGATTTTCAGAGGTTTCACATGGGGAGAAAAATAGTTTACCTTGATAGGAGAATGCTCAAATGAGCCAGCTTAAAAGAAGCACACCCAAAGAAGTGTGTAGTCAAACCTGCTGTATACAAAATTTCCAAGTAAGCAATGATGTTTAAATATAGAGATATATGTATAGTCCTTGGTTTCAGAAAGATATTTATTTATCTGTTAACACTTTTGTAGGCAATGAATATAGAGAAATGTATAGAAAGATACTTAGATTTTGTTGACGTCGGCCCATCTTGATTTACGTCGGCCCATCTTGAGTTGAACTCTGGGGGTCACGCGTTTCTGCGCATGTGTCGAATCGTGGTTATCGAGAGAGACTTCCGTGATGATGGGCGGATCCTGATCGCTGTACGGACAGAAGTCCGAAGATTTGTTCTTTGCTGTGAAATTCTTGGGGAAGGCGACCTCGTCTGTGTGACTATTATGTCTATGTTCCTCCCCAGAATATATTCTTAGCGCCAAAGGAAGGCGGGTGCTATTTTTCTAGTGTTTTTCTAGGATGATAAGGTAAAGAGAGACAGTTACTGTACCTTTTCAAATGCCTAAATCTGCAGCCATGTTATGGTCTGCACATGTATATGATTGACTATTTTCGAGACGACATTTTGCCAGCAGCACCATTATTCGTATGATATACATTGCATTATCATGCATATAATCTACACAGCATTATTAATATGATGGACAGCGCCCTTTACTTATGCTTCATTATGCAGCTTCGGAGTGAGCGAAGCTCATCGAAGTTAGGAGCCATTTTTGGATCTCGCCTTTGCCTAAGCGGATCATCGTTCGGAGAACAGGAATGCCTTATTATCTGACGATGGTGCAAAGATCTGTCTACTATGGTAACCCACTACTGTGGTTTAAGATTGTCGTCACTTAAGCCTACTGATTTACGGCTTGTAATTCCTCGACAGAAGAGGTTTTGTCAGGGAGCCATTTATAATAGACGTTTACAAACATTAACTGACGCGATCAGTCAGTTAGGCTTGAAAGTTATACAACTAGAACCCTGAGGGACTAGCTACGAATGTTCTGTTGTATCCACATTCTATATGAATGCATATTTGATGTCGTAGACCATTTTGTCGAGCATGTGATGTTTTTTGCCAAACTGTTCCAGTGACTATATATGTGTCGTCAGAGTTTGCGTCCTATTAAATGTATGAAATTATCAACAGTAGTTCCAGACATCATTGACTTTCATACATGAGTGAATGAGTGCCTTATTACTTGTCAACTTTGCAGAACAGTACCACCCATTCGCATAACGTACATTTGCACTCTCATTCAACATAAACACTGTCCCTTGCCAGGGCCTCAATGCTGCATGGACAAGGTGACCGGTATATCCAACACTGTGTCGGTTCGAGTTGACCAGCAACCTTCATCAAGATGATTAATACACACTAACTACATGCACCACAGTCACCCTTATCAATGTAATGTACCAGTGTGACGCCTTTGCATGTACAGTTTGCAGTCCTACATTTATCAGTGTGGTGGCTTCGTGTACACAGTATTCTTCAATGATAAGAACATATACACTTATCAATGTGGCGGCCAGATTCCTGGGTCTAACCTTCGCAGTGTACACTATTTTGAAGTCAACTACTGATTGTTTCCTGACGCCTGATACGACACACGAACACCAACAGTACAAGTCCACAGTCGATGTCAGCATTTTTCTCACGTGACTTGTCCTGGCAAGCATAATGCTGTAATTAGGTCAGACTTTGTTTACTTCATACAGACAGTCTACACATCATTTTTTCAAGCATACATTTAACTTTTTTGCAAGAAGTACAGTGCAAGTGAAGTCAGAAGTCCTACGTGTGATAGCTATAGGAACCATCAACGGTGGATCTTCTGGCACTGCTATGTTGTGTAGAACTTTGTAATATTTAAGGCCAGAATTAATTATTTATTTAAATTACAGTACCATTATATTGTAACTGCTGAGCCTTCGTTGCAACACAGTCTATTATATGTTATATATATTTATGTTTACATGTTTACATGTGATATTGTTGTGTATATTTCTGCGGGTAGGTTGGGCAGGTGATTAATATAGGGATACCACGTCATAGAGGTCCTATATTAGTGTTCTGTAGGTGCAATTTTCTTGATTGAAAATTTGCTGGCAACATTTGTTGCTATTTTTGTTAGCTGTGACGAGCTGTACCTATCGTTGTTTTTGTAATATTTTTTCTGCTCTTTAGTTTTGTTTTGATTTGTTTGTATTTGTAGGTCTAATCTTTACTTTCATTTAGTTGTATACACCCTTTATATTTATACACTGTGACGTCATTAGTTTTGTTTATTTCCTCGCAGTTGTCATCACAGGTTCTGTGATAATTTTCTTTAGTTTCCAATTTGATTTATTTGATTCCTGCGAATGTTTGCATATTGTCTGTTATGATTGTCCTTTGTTTATGTTGTTGGTTGACATATACTATTATGTTGTTGGTTGACATATGCTATTTATGAATATATTTGATGATGCACTATTAGCTGTGTAGTGCACTTGTGGTATAAAATCAACTGGTGGTGGATTATTATTATTATTATACAGTTGATTATACAAGACCTTAATAAAGGCTTGTCTCCCACAGAGATTGGGATAAAGTGAGCTGATTAATCAAGTTTATTAAGAACTTGTTTCCATTTACTTCGAAATAGATTGCATTATTATTTCAGGTAACTAGTCACATATTATTAAACATTATGGCGACTTTAGACTACTTTATCACGCAAGGGAAAGCCCTTGGCATGACTGGAGATAAATTGGAAGAATTTGTAATGGGCGAATATAACAAGGTTCAGGAGGCTGAAGATAAAAAGCTAGACAGGGAAATTGAAGAATTTCAGGAGAGAAAACTTCAGCTGCAGAGAGAACATGAAGATAAACTCTTAGCTGTGAAACTGGAAAAAACGATAAATGAGCTTCAAAGTGATAAGAAAGCTCTTACTGATAAGTTATCAGTAATGAATTGTGAAAATGCTACATTAAGGAGTAAGTTGACGCTGTTGACAGCGAATAATGATAAATCTGCTGGATTTCTTCTTACACAGAAGAAAGAGTTAGAGAATGAAGTGACCTCATTAAAAGAGATGTTGGATAATCAAGTAGATAAGGTGAACTCTTCCACGCTTGATTTAAAACTACTGTGGAAGATTGGGGAAACATTAGCTCTTCCTCGTAATGAGGAAAAGGATGAGAAAGTTGATGAACTTATGACTACTCATCATAGTGCTATGGAAGCACTCAAACTTGAACTGATCCAGGAGAAAGCTAAAGCGTTAGAAGCTACATCTCAGATGACAATATTAAGAAAGGATCTTAAAGATAGTATTGTTAAGGAGAAGACTTTGGCTTCTCAGTTACATGTTACAAGGTTGGATTATAATAGAGAAGTTAAAACCAATAAGAAAATGCATAAAGCTGCTGCTAAGAGAAAGCTATGACAGAAATGGAAGTTACAAAACTTTGTAAAAGACTTGACGGTTTATTGGATATTGTTTTATACAATAAGATGTTATCTACTACCAAAGTGGATAGATTTCAACATAAACCTGATGGTCAACATGTTGCTAATGCAAAGAGTCAGCCACATGCACTCAATGCAAGCAAATCCTTTCGTGGCAAATATTGGTTCCCACGTAATAACGATGCTGCCTCTAATAGGAATGATTGTTGGCGTCAGGCCAATAAGAGTAATCCGACTGTGATAGTTAGTCCTGATAAACTTGTAACAAAGAACAAAAGTAATCATATTGTTAGTCCTTCAGATCAGGGTAACATCATTGAAAAATGTCATAATAAGGCTCCTCTAACGAATCAAGCATCGACTTCGCAAATTTCTGATAAATTTGTATCGGGGAATAAAACTTTTAGTACTAGTTCCCGAAATGAGAACGATTATGTTCGGAACTATAAGAACCCTATTATCCCTGTTACTCATCATACTCAGCACAGACAGTGTGATGCTCCTTTCAAACACATTGCCAAAGGCAAAAATAAAATGAATTTCGCTAAGAAAATTAAGCGTAACTTTGGACATGATCAAACTGATTCATGCCAAAGAGGCTCGTCTTCTAGGAATTGGAGGCGATCTGATAGCCCTCATGGTTATGGTTCCAACGAATTTGGTAACTTTCGGAAGGATAGCCACAATAAAAACTATTCTAGCTATCACAATGGTCCACAAAGAAAACAACATCAATCTGGTAGATATTTTCAACAAAGGGAAAATCACAATCGCTGTTGTGAAAACTGCGGGTCAAACCAGAACAATAGTTGCAACAAAGCAAATAACAATACTGGTGATAGATATCGTTGTGACGGTAGATGCCCACATGATTCCACCTAACTGTTATGTCTTGGACTTTCTAATAGGTTGTCATAAAATTAACAAGTGATACAACGTAAAAATATCTCCAAAGGATAAAATGTAGGGATAAAAAGAATGCGTAAGTTACTAGAAGGCATGGTCGCCCACGCCGCGGGTCATCACCCGCCATGGAAATTAAATTGCTGAAACGGTTACCATTTGAACGGGATGAGAACGGCGGATCAAAAGGAAAAAAATATGACTGAAAAATTGCGTGAGACTAGCAAGGCTAAGGAGACGCATTTGGGGGGGGGGAAGGAAAAGTCACGTCCCCAAATTGACACGAGGTACGGAAAGGGACGCTTATGCGATACCAAGCCTTTTATTTGAATTCAGCGGCAAAAGCATTACAACGCAGATGCTTGAAATATTACAAAATTAAAAAAGTAACTTTTTCTTAATACTAATGTTAGGAATATAAAAATTAGCTGGCCGGATGGCCCATTCTGAGCAGTGAAATAATATGCTTTTATTTATACAGACGGATAGATAATAATGAAGACATTGACAAAAGACTGTGTTGTTCACATCAGCGAAAGACTGCATTGAATCAAACATGTCACTAATTTGCACAAAAACCGCGACCTTGATACTCAAGTGTCCAAATCTAGTTAGAATGAAAGAGAGAGGGTGTTAAGGAGAATTGTGGCTAAAAATAACTTTTCAGGCAAATTTGTAGAGGGGACGGATAGGTTGGTTCAAAAACCAAGTACGTTTTTTGTGAAAACGCAAGTAGAGACGGACGGACTAACAGATAAAAATCCATACTTGACTGAAGCATGACTGAAATGACTTTAGTGTAGGAAATTTGAATGTGAAAAAGCCAAAGGCAGTGATTGGCCACAGACAATCATATTATCGGCGCTCAGACGCGCATTTGGGGTCATTCAGAATAAGTTGTCCAGTGATAGACACAGTAAATTTTAAGTGTGGTGATTTCAAATGAAGTAAATAGAAATAAGTTCAGGGACGCCATACTATAGCCAGCAGCTCAGCTGAGTTTTGCTAGCATTTCTGTGTTCTTTATTCATAATCTGGTAAGATTGAAATTATTTCTTTGTATATTTTGAATATTGTTTAATGTTTCGAGTGATGTGATACTGCCATATCGAAATCTAGCCTTACAAACAAGTAAGGATTTACTCTAGACCCCCCGCCCTAGTTCAGGGTCTAGGGACAAACAATATCTATAAACTCCAGCAAGGATTAGGAAGGACAGATCAAGTGTTGAGATCAGTGGAACATATCACCTATCCTATCCTAGGGCAAGAAGCTAATAAACATATTTCGGAATATGTAGTCTGGGAGGACTTATCCTATGTGAAACCAACTTGGTAAGATGTGTTGTATGGTCAGAGAGATCTGACCCTGTCTAAATGGTGTTATTGTAAATTTTTACGTGTAGAAGTGGCTCCTTAGGTAAGGTTCTGAACCTAAACCAATACTTTATTTCAGAGCTGTGAGTTTTTTATGTTGACACCAAAAGGTGGTGTCAAATGCTGGGTAAATAATTGACAGTGAGGACCCGTGCAGTGTCGCATCTCGGCAGAACAGCCTTGTATTTCCCCCAAGCCCGGAGAGGTGGGGCCACCCGATATATTGCCCCCAAGCACGGAGAGGTGGGGCCACCAGATTCCAGCACCAGAACTACTCTTTCGAAGTTACGTAAGCAGGCTGGTCTGCTGGATTTACACCAACTTCATAGACATAGCACCCAAAGTGAATTACTACTAAAACATCCCATTTCCTTCCATCATTAATGGACAATGTTTGGTAGGCTTAGACAGGGAGGGATGAAGCCACCCCAACAGCACATCTATTCATCGTTCTCCCAGGGAAAATAAAATTATGAACTGTAGAAATAGTAACAAATCGTGAAAATTATATACGTACACACCTTTTATTTATCATGCCATTTATTCATGCCATTCACTCATAAATTCCAAAATCTTTCATATGTTCTGGCCAAAATAAAACCTTGGTTCAGAACAAATAAATTTAAAAAAGATTTACTTTCTAAAAATTCACCAGCTGAATTTAGTTCATTGTGTTCTAAATTTTATTGATAATATTATATTATTTAATATCTGTGTGTGTGTGTGTTTGTATATGTCAATACAACACATTACATTCAGTACCCTAGATTTTAACGTAGCCACATTCATTAGAAAAAAAAAGATAGGTGTGAGGTCGTAGTGGTAGCAAGAAAGGCCTTCTGAAAATTCACAACTACATTTTATCTCAGGAGCCTTCACAGCTGACCTCATACATCACACTTAGTAATATCACCATCATACAATACCATCAAAACCACTACATATATTGGGGTCTTGTCCAGGGATAATTAGCATAAACAGTAATATAAGGATCTCCTGGTGGGAGAAATAAAATTAGGGGAACAAAATTGTAAAATTCCCTTAAAATTAAAAGTGTCCCTTTAAATTAAAAGGGCAATTAGAAGTTGGTGAATCTTCACAGCCAGTGTTAGTTAATTAATTAATTAGAATTATTTTAGTCTAGAGTAATTATAAGTACTTTAGGGATTGGAAATTTTACTTTGCTTATTGCTAGATTTGTTTAAAAAGTATGGCGGAGCTGGCAAAATTTAGATCAGCTGCTGTGCTGACCGCAAAGGAGATGGGAATGGATGGTCAGATTTTAATTCAATACGTAACGGCTGAATGTGATAAGTATATTGAACGGGAAGAAAGAAGATTAGAAAAAGAGGCTGACAGAAAATTAGAGTCTGAAAGGTTGGCTGAAGAGAAGAGGTTACAAATTGAGGCTGATAGAGAAATTAAGAGGCTGCAGATTGAGGCAGAAGACAAACGACAGCAAAGGGAGGCAGAAGATAAAAAGGCCGAAAGGGAGGCAGAAGATAAAAAGGCCGAAAGGGAGGCAGAAGATAGAAGGTTGCAAAGGGAGCACGAATTACGACTAAGGGAGCTGGAATTACAAGGCCAGGCTCCTGAAAATGGTGCCAGCCCTTTTGCCTCAGATGCTACGCCCAGTCTGGGAGCCTCAAACTCAGCTATGGGGTTTCATTTAGACCATTTTGTTGAAAAAGACGATGACATAGAGGGGTACCTAGGACGTTTTGAGTTATTAGCTACTACATATGGGTTAGAGAGAGAGAGGTGGAGTTTAAAGTTATCACAAGGACTGAGAGGTACTTCTTATGAAGTCTTTGCTAAAATGAACAGGGAAGACCAAGACAATTATGACATGTTAAAGCAGGCTCTGTTATTAAGGTACGAGAAGAATGGTGAATTTTATCGTAAGAAATTTAGAAATGCCAAACTGTTGTCTGGGGAGACATACCACCAATTCTCTGCTAGACTGGAAACCTATTTGGAGAAATGGACTGCTCTGGGGAAGACCCAAGATCTTAAAGAAATGATCATGATTGAGCAATTGAGAGAGTCCATGGCTCCAGACATGAGAAAATTTCTCATGGAACAAGGTGCAGAGAAATTGGGAGAGGTTTTAAATGTCGCTGAGAGGTATCAGGCAGCCCAGGCAGAGGTAAGTGGTGCTAAAAAGAAGCACATAGATAATTTTAAAGCTCCACAGCCATTTAATAAATTTGACAATAGAGAGCAGGGAAATAAAGGTAGGACAAACTTTGAGCGGCCAAGAAATGACTATCGCGACAGAAACTCACAGTTCAATGACCAAAAGTTCAATGAAAGAAAACCGTTGAACCAAGGAAAAAGATGGTGTAAATGGTGCAAGAAAGATAACCATAACACCGAATTTTGTAGAAGGAAACCTTCAAACATTGCTGCAATGAAGTCGGGGACGCAAAGATTAAAGGTTAATCCTAATGGACAACAGGAACCTTATCACCCCCCAGTTTGTGAGGATGTTATTTGTAATGGGGTCACCATAAGGTGCCTTTATGATACAGGTTTGGATTATGATTCAGTTGTGAAGTCTAGCCTAGTGGACCCAAGTCAGTATACCACAGAAACAGTGGAAATACAAGGGGCGACTAAGGACATACCACTCATGACACTTCCTATCGCAAGGATAACGGTGAAAACTCGCTATGTGGAAGGAGAAATCAGAGCAGCAGTGATAGATGAACCAATCTACCCTCTGATATTGGGGTGTAGATACGTCTTCTTGGGGAATCCCGAGAGGCCTGTGATCATGGCGACAGTGCAGACCAGGTCACAGAAGAAGGAGGAAGAAGGTGAACCTATAAATGCTCATCCAGAGGAGATGAGGAAGGCGCAGGCTGAGGATAGGACACTCAAGCCATGTTTTAAAAAATTGCCCAAATGCCACACACCTCCGAGCAAGGGAGAGTACTTTGTGAAGAACAGATTATTATACAGGAAGACAGGAACTAGATCCACTGGTCACGGACAGTTAGTTCTTCCCAAGATATATAGGGCAAACTTAATAAGGAGCTTACATGTTGGAAAAGATGGTGACCATGAGAAAGTCGGTACCATCTGCCAAAAGATTGCTCGAAAATACTATTGGCCCGACGTAAATGTCGATGTTGAAAACTTTGTAGAAGCATGTGGCGTATTTCATGAGGGAACACCCACAAAGGGAAAATATGTGCAGAACCTAGAAACGCCACGGGACAACTTTAGGCCTGAAAGGAAAACTAATTATACTCGGGTAGACAAAGTGGAATGGGAGCCCCCTTTTCACACCCAGTCTTCACTTGAATGGATTAACATGGCCACTATGCGACGAGTACAAAGAGTAAATTTTACCCAGGATAAGATGACAATCCCTCGGTCAGACTTATATAAACTGGAAGAACAGAAAAGAGAGCGAAGATCTCTCATAAGCAATCTCAAGTGGGGAGACAAACCCCAGAAAAAAAAATTGGTAGTGGTCGATTTGTGAGTGATGATTCTAGGAAGAAAAGTCCTCATTATAAAGCTTCTAATGGACGGGACCCGATGGGTTCCATGAAAAATAAGTATGATAAATTAAAGATCCAGATGTAACTTTATTAAGGACCTGGACAGATGAGAAGGCGGAAGAGACTGTTACCTCATCTTATCAATACGTGAACGAACTGACCACTCGTTTGAAAGCTGGATGGAAACTGGCAAATGATAATTTGAAACAAGCCAGGAAGAAACATGCAGCATATTTTAATAGGAAGGCAAGGGACAGAGAACTAGCTGTGGGAGAGAAGGTGCTGCTTCTACTACCCGGTAGCCAGAATAAATTACAAATTGGTTGGCAAGGTCCCTATACGGTTCTAGAGAAGGTGTCTAGAACAAACTATAAAATTGACAAAAAGGGGAAGGAGAAAGTTTATCATGTAAACTTATTAAAGAAGTATCTGGACAGACCACTCCAGGAAAGCACCCCCTTACTGACCTTAGCTATCGCAACTCAAATGCAAAAGGAACCACTCACCTCACATGAATACCCATTACATCCTTGTGAAACAGCAGCACAGGTAAAAGTCAGTAAGCACCTGACTAAAAACCAGAGGGAGAGAGTTCAACAGGTTCTGGAGGAACATACAGATGTATTAACAGATAAACCAGGCCATACAAATTTGCTACAGTATGACATGAAACTGGTAGACTCAAACCCAATCTGTATGAGAGCCTATTCTATTCCGTTCGCGAAAGAGAAGGCATTGAAGGAAGAAATAGATTATTTGTTGAAGGAGGGGATTATTTCGCACAGTGAATCATCTTTTAGTTCTAGTGTCGTTTTGTTGAGGAAACCGTCTGGGGAACACAGACTGTGCATAGATTACAGGAAACTGAATGCTGTCACAGAAGGACAAGTGGATCCATTACCAGACACAAAACAGTTATTTGCCAGACTGAACAAGGCAAAATACTTTTCAAAGGTGGATCTTAGTAAAGGCTATTACCAGATCCCAGTGAAGCCTGAAGTGAGACCTTATTTGGCTTTTAGCACTTCGGATGGACATTATGAATTTAATATGCTACCATTCGGACTGAAAAATGCTCCGAGTGTATTTTCAAGGATGATGCGCAAATTGTTGGATCCCCTGAATAACCCATGTATCACGAATTTCATGGATGATATTCTCGTCGCCACAGAGACATTTGAAGAACACATTGAAGCTCTAGAGATGTTATTTAATAGACTTAGGGAGGCGAACTTAACTGCTAGGCCAACAAAATGTTGTATTGGATGCAAAGAGTTGGAATTCTTGGGACACACTGTATATCAGGGTAACATGACCCCTGACCCCAAGAACTTGGAAAAACTGCAGAGAGCACCTAGACCACAAACAAAAAAGGACGTGCGATCATTCGTGTCGTTATGCGGATTTTATCAGAAATACATCAAAAATTTTAACGCTATTTGTGCTCCTCTGACTGATCTGACTCGCAAGGGACTTCCAGATAAAATTATTTGGACTGCACAATGTGAACTAGCGTTCCAAGAGTTAAAGGAAAAACTCACTAGCAAGCCTATTCTCAAACTGCCTGATTTGACACAGGACTTTGTCTTAAGAACCGATGCAAGTAATGTAGGACTCGGAGGGGCTTTGTTGCAAAGATCATCTTCACCTGATGGGGAACTGAAACCAGTCGCTTATGCAAGCCGCAAATTGAATAAGGCGGAACAAGGATACTCCACAAGCGAAAAAGAATGTTTAGCGTTAATCTGGGCAATAAAGAAGTTTCAAATCTATCTGTATGGTAGGACTTTTGTGGTCGAGACGGATCATCAGCCTCTCGTATTCTTATCTCAGGCTAAGCATGAAAACGCAAGATTGCTGAGGTGGTCTTTATTGCTTCAACCTTATCAGTTTAGTATCCAATATATCCCAGGCAAATTGAATGTCGGTGCAGATTTCCTCAGTCGGCACCCCTGTGAGCAAAATTAGAGTAATGGCAGACGTAAGGAGAGATTTTATCTATGTGTATCACTGGTTTTAGAACTTGCCGTAGGCATGTTTTCAAGTGGGGAGATGTGTCATAAAATTAACAAGTGATACAACGTAAAAATATCTCCAAAGGATAAAATGTAGGGATAAAAAGAATGCGTAAGTTACTAGAAGGCATGGTCGCCCACGCCGCGGGTCATCACCCGCCATGGAAATTAAATTGCTGAAACGGTTACCATTTGAACGGGATGAGAACGGCGGATCAAAAGGAAAAAAATATGACTGAAAAATTGCGTGAGACTAGCAAGGCTAAGGAGACGCAATTGGGGGGGGGGGGGGGGGGGGGAAGGAAAAGTCACGTCCCCAAATTGACACGAGGTACGGAAAGGGACGCTTATGCGATACCAAGCCTTTTATTTGAATTCAGCGGCAAAAGCATTACAACGCAGATGCTTGAAATATTACAAAATTAAAAAAGTAACTTTTTCTTAATACTAATGTTAGGAATATAAAAATTAGCTGGCCGGATGGCCCATTCTGAGCAGTGAAATAATATGCTTTTATTTATACAGACGGATAGATAATAATGAAGACATTGACAAAAGACTGTGTTGTTCACATCAGCGAAAGACTGCATTGAATCAAACATGTCACTAATTTGCACAAAAACCGCGACCTTGATACTCAAGTGTCCAAATCTAGTTAGAATGAAAGAGAGGGGGGGTGAAGGAGAATTGTGGCTAAAAATAACTTTTCAGGCAAATTTGTAGAGGGGACGGATAGGTTGGTTCAAAAACCAAGTACGTTTTTTGTGAAAACGCAAGTAGAGACGGACGGACTAACAGATAAAAATCCATACTTGACTGAAGCATGACTGAAATGACTTTAGTGTAGGAAATTTGAATGTGAAAAAGCCAAAGGCAGTGATTGGCCACAGACAATCATATTATCGGCGCTCAGACGCGCATTTGGGGTCATTCAGAATAAGTTGTCCAGTGATAGACACAGTAAATTTTAAGTGTGGTGATTTCAAATGAAGTAAATAGAAATAAGTTCAGGGACGCCATACTATAGCCAAAAGCTCAGCTGAGTTTTGCTAGCATTTCTGTGTTCTTTATTCATAATCTGGTAAGATTGAAATTATTTCTTTGTATATTTTGAATATTGTTTAATGTTTCGAGTGATGTGATACTGCCATATCGAAATCTAGCCTTACAAACAAGTAAGGATTTGCTCTAGACCCCCCGCCCTAGTTCAGGGTCTAGGGACAAACAATATCTATAAACTCCAGCAAGGATTAGGAAGGACAGATCAAGTGTTGAGATCAGTGGAACATATCACCTATCCTATCCTAGGGCAAGATGCTAATAAACATATTTCGGAATATGTAGTCTGGGAGGACTTATCCTATGTGAAACCAACTTGGTAAGATGTGTTGTATGGTCAGAGAGATCTGACCCTGTCTAAATGGTGTTATTGTAAATTGTTACGTGTAGAAGTGGCTCCTTAGGTAAGGTTCTGAACCTAAACCAATACTTTATTTCAGAGCTGTGAGTTTTTTATGTTGACACCAAAAGGTGGTGTCAAATGCTGGGTAAATAATTGACAGTGAGGACCCGTGCAGTGTCGCATCTCGGCAGAACAGCCTTGTATTGCCCCCAAGCCCGGAGAGGTGGGGCCACCCGATATATTGCCCCCAAGCACGGAGAGGTGGGGCCACCAGATTCCAGCACCAGAACTACTCTTTCGAAGTTACGTAAGCAGGCTGGTCTGCTGGATTTACACCAACTTCATAGACATAGCACCCAAAGTGAATTACTACTAAAACATCCCATTTCCTTCCATCATTAATGGACAATGTTTGGTAGGCTTAGACAGGGAGGGATGAAGCCACCCCAACAGCACATCTATTCATCGTTCTCCCAGGGAAAATAAAATTATGAACTGTAGAAATAGTAACAAATCGTGAAAATTATATACGTACACACCTTTTATTTATCATGCCATTTATTCATGCCATTCACTCATAAATTCCAAAATCTTTCATATGTTCTGGCCAAAATAAAACCTTGGTTCAGAACAAATAAATTTAAAAAAGATTTACTTTCTAAAAATTCACCAGCTGAATTTAGTTCATTGTGTTCTAAATTTTATTGATAATATTATATTATTTAATATCTGTGTGTGTGTTTGTATATGTCAATACAACACATTACATTCAGTACCCTAGATTTTAACGTAGCCACATTCATTAGAAAAAAAAGATAGGTGTGAGGTCGTAGTGGTAGCAAGAAAGGCCTTCTGAAAATTCACAACTACATTTTATCTCAGGAGCCTTCACAGCTGACCTCATACATCACACTTAGTAATATCACCATCATACAATACCATCAAAACCACTACATATATTGGGGTCTTGTCCAGGGATAATTAGCATAAACAGTAATATAAGGATCTCCTGGTGGGAGAAATAAAATTAGGGGAACAAAATTGTAAAATTCCCTTAAAATTAAAAGTGTCCCTTTAAATTAAAAGGGCAATTAGAAGTTGGTGAATCTTCACAGCCAGTGTTAGTTAATTAATTAATTAGAATTATTTTAGTCTAGAGTAATTATAAGTACTTTAGGGATTGGAAATTTTACTTTGCTTATTGCTAGATTTGTTTAAAAAGTATGGCGGAGCTGGCAAAATTTAGATCAGCTGCTGTGCTGACCGCAAAGGAGATGGGAATGGATGGTCAGATTTTAATTCAATACGTAACGGCTGAATGTGATAAGTATATTGAACGGGAAGAAAGAAGATTAGAAAAAGAGGCTGACAGAAAATTAGAGTCTGAAAGGTTGGCTGAAGAGAAGAGGTTACAAATTGAGGCTGATAGAGAAATTAAGAGGCTGCAGATTGAGGCAGAAGACAAACGACAGCAAAGGGAGGCAGAAGATAAAAAGGCCGAAAGGGAGGCAGAAGATAAAAAGGCCGAAAGGGAGGCAGAAGATAGAAGGTTGCAAAGGGAGCACGAATTACGACTAAGGGAGCTGGAATTACAAGGCCAGGCTCCTGAAAATGGTGCCAGCCCTTTTGCCTCAGATGCTACGCCCAGTCTGGGAGCCTCAAACTCAGCTATGGGGTTTCATTTAGACCATTTTGTTGAAAAAGACGATGACATAGAGGGGTACCTAGGACGTTTTGAGTTATTAGCTACTACATATGGGTTAGAGAGAGAGAGGTGGAGTTTAAAGTTATCACAAGGACTGAGAGGTACTTCTTATGAAGTCTTTGCTAAAATGAACAGGGAAGACCAAGACAATTATGACATGTTAAAGCAGGCTCTGTTATTAAGGTACGAGAAGAATGGTGAATTTTATCGTAAGAAATTTAGAAATGCCAAACTGTTGTCTGGGGAGACATACCACCAATTCTCTGCTAGACTGGAAACCTATTTGGAGAAATGGACTGCTCTGGGGAAGACCCAAGATCTTAAAGAAATGATCATGATTGAGCAATTGAGAGAGTCCATGGCTCCAGACATGAGAAAATTTCTCATGGAACAAGGTGCAGAGAAATTGGGAGAGGTTTTAAATGTCGCTGAGAGGTATCAAGCAGCCCAGGCAAGAGGTAAGTGGTGCTAAAAAGAAGCACATAGATAATTTTAAAGCTCCACAGCCATTTAATAAATTTGACAATAGAGAGCAGGGAAATAAAGGTAGGACAAACTTTGAGCGGCCAAGAAATGACTATCGCGACAGAAACTCACAGTTCAATGACCAAAAGTTCAATGAAAGAAAACCGTTGAACCAAGGAAAAAGATGGTGTAAATGGTGCAAGAAAGATAACCATAACACCGAATTTTGTAGAAGGAAACCTTCAAACATTGCTGCAATGAAGTCGGGGACGCAAAGATTAAAGGTTAATCCTAATGGACAACAGGAACCTTATCACCCCCCAGTGTGTGAGTGTTGCGTGAGAAATTCTCGCAACATCGTTTTATTACAATATATATTTTGTAACGCAAGGGCAACAACTGCTTGAAATTTATAGTCACTTTTCTCGGTAAGCAGTTGTCTCCTCGCGTTGGTATTGAATGCAGTTAAGTTTGCTATGCGTTGGCTAGGCCGTTTTCTCAGAAAACGGTTGGCAACCTGTTGGGTTATCCTTTTAAGGTAATCATTCTTACGCTGGTTCGTAGTAAAGGTCCTCTCGTCTTAAGTTCTGAGCTGTGGTCAATTTGCGCTGGACTGCGCATGACTGGTCTTGCTTCTTGGTCGATCGATTTCCGCCCACCAGTCAGTGAGCGATTTTGAATAGCTAGGAAGATGCCTCGCTGAGAGGGGATCTCCGCTATTTTTTGTTCTGTCAGGAATGTGAAGTCCTCTTAATGGATATTTCGTTTATTCGAGATAATACCTCTAGTGTATTTCCACATGCCGGGAGGCGTAATATTTCTGTGTATTTCCTGAAGGCAAGGTAAATTAACTTTTCATTAACTCTATCGATTTTTGGTCGTGAGCGACGTTTGATTCCTAGCCTGTCTTCGAAAGTCGTCGTCACGAGATGTTTTCCCAGCTCACATGTCGCTGTATTGTACCGCATCGGTTGATGCATGTCCCAAGGACCATTACTTGCTACTTTGTTACATGAACTAGGTTTGGAAACCTTTGTTATCTAGAGGATATATTTTGAGGACATTATTTATACTTCAGCAGACGTGTCTGTCTTGCTGAAGTCAGATTAAGGAGAGTGAACTGATCTCATACATCTGGTTATCTCCTGGCTGTTATAGAAAAGGATGGAGTTTTTCACCTGACTACATTACAGCCTTATAATGTATTGACATGCCTGTGAATCACCTTTATTATGATGCTGTCTACCGTCCATTGCTATACTGACATTGTTGCTGTGATAATGACTGTCTGATGTACCTACATATTCGCGTATACATTTTGTCACTGTGGCGTCCACAATAAATGATACAGAAAAACGTCACTAGCTGTTACAAGCATCATTGACTTTATACGTCGTGAGTTAACTGACGTCCTTGTGTGGATTGCCCTGTTTTTTTATGATCATTGTTTGACTGTACATCATCTACACACTACACAAAACCAGACATGCGGATACCATCCATCATCATATGGCATCACGCATCATTTGGTGGCCATAAGCTGGTTTGATCTGGTACCAGCAAACACGGGGTCCCTTACCCACTTCATTTTCAACAAGAATTCATCAGCATCCTTCAAGAAATTAACATTCTTCAAGACAGTCAACATCTTCAAAATTTTCAAAGTACTCGGCGTTGTCCGGTAAATGTCAAAATTGCAATTTTTGACTGAATCAGAAATTTGACAGTACCCGGCGTTGTTACATGTTGCCGGATAACTCGGACTGCTGTTATCTTTTACGCAAGTCAAGCAAGTTGCTGCTGTCAAGGTTCCAGTGCTGTCGTTTTTTGTGAAGGTCAAGTGCCGGTTGAAACGGGTTGTTTTCTGAAGAAGGCCAAGTACCGATTTCCATCAACTTACTTTTGGATAAGAGGGTCAAGTGCCGAAACAACTCAACATACAGTATTTCAGAAGCTCTAGTACCATCGTGTTAGCAGTGGAAGCAGTTCAGATGTGCCATCATCGTTGGAGCTTCGCTCTTTAGGACGTTGATTGACATCCGTTTTTTCTGCTGTTCTACGATTGGAAGCCTATAAGTTAAGTGGCCTGTTTGTACGTAAACTGTGCCCTTATACTTCTGCTGAGTCTTCTGTGTTTCATCTCATTCTTTTGTCATATTGTTATATGTTATTTGTTTATGTTATTTGTATAAATATATGTTTATATTTCGCGGGTCTGGCTGGGTGGCGACTCCTATAGATCATACCACATAGCAGAGGTTTTCTATTGAGAGTGTTTTCTGTAGGGTGTGCAAATTTCCGATACTGGAATTTGCTAAGCGACATCTGTTGCTATTTATGTTAGTTGTGATGACATGTATTAATATTGTTTTCGTTATTATTTCGCATTCTTTAGTTTTGTTTTGATTTGTTTGTATTTGTTAGCCTACTCTTGACTATAGTTTAGTTTTATACAACATTTTTGTTTATACACTGTGGTGTCATGTATTTTGTTTAATATGCTCGCAGATATCGTCACATTTTTTGTGATATTTCTTTAATTTCCGCTTTATTTTTAGTTGATTGCTGCGAATGTTTTTGTATTGTTGCTGATCTTTGTTATTGTTTACATTGTTATTGTTTACATTGTTTGCATTGTTTACATTTTCAATGTTTACATTCTGCTTGTGTTTACATAGTCATTGTTTACAGTTATAGTAATTAGTTAATGGGCTATGCTAATGCACTGTTACTACTACACTGATGATAAATGAATGATGAATAGTGTCGTGCACTATTGAATGAGAAGTGCACTTATGATAAAGAATTGAGTGTTGATATTTCATATACAAGTTCTTTGATTGGAGACTTGTTTCCCACAGAGATTGGGATAATATAATGTGATGTGAATATACAAGTGCTTAATTAAGACTTGTTACACTTAGGTTTGAAATAAATTAGTTAATTATTTCAGGTTTTGGACTCATATGTTAGACAACATGTCTACATTGAGCACTTTATTGAGCAGGGTAAATTGCTTGGGAAGACTGGTGATAAGTTAGAAGAATTTGCAACTGCTCTATATAAAAAGCGCTGAAGTCTGAGGAAAAAAAAAGACAGAAAGCAGAAGCTGAGCAGAAAAAGATAGATTCTGCTGAGACTGCAGATGCAGGCAGATGAAAAAAATTCCAAATGGAAATGGAAAAACAAAAAAGGGAATCAGAAGCTGAGGAAAGAAAACTCCAGCTACAGCTAGAAGCTGAAAGACTTGAAAAAGAGGCTGAAAATAAAAGACTTGAAAAAGAAGCTGAAAATAAAAGACTTGAAAAAGAGGCTGAAAATAAAAGACTTGAAAAAGAAGCTGAAAATAAAAGACTTGAAAAAGAAGCTGAGAATAAAAGACTAGAAATGCAGGCTCAAGCTGAAGAAAGGAAGTTACAAAGAGAGTCTGATGAGAGGAAAGAGAAAGCAAAAATGGAACATGAAGAAAAGGTCTTAGCTTTAGAGTTGGAAAAATTGAAATTGATGAACATGAGTAATGGTAATGATTCAAATAAGGGTTCATCTTCTGGTAAGGCTAATAATGATACTTTTAAGATTAAGTTACCAACATTTAGTCCTTCCAGTGATGACATAATGTTCTATCTGGACAGATTTGAACAAGCATGTAAAGCTCATAACATAGACAAAGCAAAATATGTTTATCAGTTATCAGGGATACTGACAGGTAAAGCTCTAAGTATATTAAATATGGTGGATGAACCTGACAAGAACAATTATGAGGTTGTCAGGGCCGCTTTGTTAAAGAAATATCAGCTTAACGAAGACGGCTATCGTCTACAATTTAAAAACATGTTGCCTGAAAATGGAGTTGAATTCTCCGAGTTTATAGCAAGAATACGCATTACTTTCTCACGATGGGTTGAACTATCTAAGACGGAAAAAACTTATGAAGGACTTATGGACTTAATACTTAGAGACAAAGTCATGTCGTCTGTCAATGAGTCTTTCCTTGCTTTCCTTCATGAACGTAAACCTAAAACAATAAAAGAAATGGAAGATTTCTGTTGCCAATATGTAACTGCGCACCCACACATAACCATGGGTAACTCTAAGGTGAAAGAAGGTTTACCAGTTGCTTCGGCAGCACCGTATGGTCAAAACTTTGCTCGTAGATCCCAACAAAATTTTGATAGAAAGAGCAGCGGTAATTTCTGTCAAAATCATGGAAATCAATTTCATGGTGATTCTTCTTCGAAGAATTGGAGACAACCTGATAGTACTCGTTACTATCACCCTAATAATTATAGGCATTTCAAAAGAGGATATGGTAATAGAGGTTATTCCTGCCGAAGACCTCAAAACCAAACAAATAGATGTTCGCATCAATGTGGACATGATAGTAATCGTGGAAACTGGAATTCGAATCATGATAACAATTACAATAGAGACAATAATAACTGCAGAGATAATAATAACTCTGATAACTTCAGAGGTAATAATAGTCGGGGTAGATCTCAACACAAAAAAAAAGAGATATCAGCAGGCTAATTCTGTACAACAGGAAACTGAGGGAGCCTGTAATCATGTTGTTGATAATAAAAACTTTGACGCGTCACTGGTTCTGCTTTTGACTTTGAGAGAGCAAACAAATGCCCCCAATGCAGTACTTTATTCGAACCGGGTACCATAACTACTTTGAGTTGTGGTCACCCTCTTCCCGCTCTTCCTGCTGCTGTTGCGCATGACGGGAGGGGTTCTTTAATCCTACATAAGGGTCTTGTTAATGATACTCCGGTCTCACTACTTTTCGATTCCGGATGCACCACTATTGGTGTTAGACAATCGCTTGTAGATCCATCTTGTGCTACAGGAAAGGTTATTAAATGTGTCACATTTGGCGGCACTCTAGAAAAATATCCTACTGCTGTAATTCGCATTGCCACTCCTTTCTTTACTGGAGATGTGCATGCTTGTCTCTTACCTAATCCTATTGCGGACCTTATTATTGGTCGTATTCACGGAGTTAGGGAGTGTACCCCACAGCAGATTGCTGCTTGGGAAGATAATAACATGCAAGCTACAAATGCAGTGGTTACAAGAGCACAAGCTCTACAAACACCCGAAACTTCACTGAATGGTGATAATGAAGTTGATAGCCAAGATAGTCACTTAGTGATTACTCGTGACTCTTTCATAAAATTGCAAGAAGAAGATCCTTCTTTAAAAAAATTCTTCATTCTTGCGAAGAAAGGTGATCCGAATCAGGATACAAATAGAAAATCTTGGATTGCAATGAGAAACGGCGTACTTGTACGTATGGTACAAGATTCGACTACGTCGGCACATTCGCAAATTCTTGTTCCCAAGAGCATGAGAGTGCAAATATTACAACATGCTCATGACTCGCAATGTGCTGGACATATGGGTTTTTCCCGTACGAAGTCGAGAGTCCTTGCGGCTTTCTTTTGGCCTTTTGTCAACAAGGACATTCGTATTTACTGCCGATCATGCAAGGTATGTCAGGAGGTCAAATCTAGAGGACCACGACATGCTGCGCCTATCCAGGCTGCTGACATTCCTATTCGGCCGTTTCAGAAAATGGCCATAGATATTATTGGCCCTTTTAAGGTCAAGTCGGCCAGAGGACATCAGTTCATCCTTACATGTGTCGATATGTGCACACGTTGGCCAGAGGCTATTCCTCTTAAGAGCATATCTACTACAGATATCGCAGATGCTCTTTGGTTGATATTTTCTCGCTTGGGGTTCCCCAGAGAAATATTGTCAGACCATGGCACTCAACTCATATCTGACACTATGTCACAGGTAATGTCTACCTTACATATTGAACGATCTCTCAGTAGTATCTACCATCCTATGTCTAATGGGTTAGTTGAGCGTCTGAATAGAACGCTCAAGACTTTGCTTGGTAAGATAACTGAAGATCATCCTCAAGATTGGGACAGGGTTTTACCCGCGGCTCTCTTTGCCTATAGAGAAGTCCCTAATGAACACACAGGGTTTTCTCCCTTCGAACTTGTCTTTGGCGCGCGTCCACGCGGCCCTATGTCTTTATTACACGATCTCATCACTGCCGATGATATTAGCGATGAAACTCAATCCTCATATGAGTATGTCATTGCTCTTAGACAAAAGATCATTGAGGCATGTAAGCTAGCAACTGCTTCATCAGAAATTGCTAAAGAGAAGGCAAGGCAGTTTGCTAACAAGAATAGATGTCTACGACAACTTTGTCCAGGTGACAAAGCATTCGTCCTACTCCCCAGTAGGGAAAATAGACTTCTTATTGCATGGAAAGGTCCGTATGCAATAGTCTCTCGGATTTCCGATGTTGACTATGTGGTCGATATTGATGGAAAGCATAAAACTTTCCACATAAACATGCTTTCGGAATTTCACGAACGTCCGGACTATTTGCTGCCTATTTTCCAGGCAACGGATGATGCTCCTGCACCTCACGGTCATTATTCATCCCTGTCTGTCATACAGGATGAGGAATCTACCTTCTCTGATGTCAATCTTCCCCTTCCAGTGGTTCCATTACATTCCACGGAATCTTGGAAAAACGTTTCTGTTTCTCCTAATCTTTCTGGTGACGAACATCGACAAGTCTCGTCGATGTTACAAACATTTCAGGATGTTCTCACTGACATTCCTGGACACACAGATGTCATAGAACATGACATAATTCTTACCGACAATAATCCAATTAGGGTTAGGCCTTATCCTATCCCTATACACTTTCAGTCGCAAGTGGAAAAGGAATTGGATGAAATGATTCAATTAAATATAATTGAACCATCGACTTCACCATATTCTTCTTCCATGGTTATTGTCCGGAAGAAGGATAAGAACATACGAATTTGCGTTGATTATCGCAAATTGAATCAGGTCACAAAGTTCGATGCTGAACCGATGCCTTTGTTAGAAGATCTACTGATTAGACTTTCTAATTCTAGATTCTTCACTAAACTTGACTTGTCTAAAGGTTATTGGCAAGTGCCTTTAGCAGAGCATGCCAAACCTCTTACTGCTTTTTCTACACCTAGGGGTCTATTTCAATGGAATGTTATGCCTTTTGGTCTCATGAACGCCCCTGCCACTTTCGTTCGCATGATGCGTCGAATTCTGTCACATCGTTCGGATGTCATCGCATACTTAGATGACATCTGTCTCTTCAGTGATACCTGGGAAGATCACTATTTAGGGTTATATGACTTACTGTCCACTCTACGTGAGAATAATTTGACAGCAAAACCTTCTAAAGCTTTTGTTGGTTTTGGTGAAATCTCTTTCCTGGGTCATCGTGTTGGTCATGGTCTCTTGAAGACAGAAGACCACAATACTTCCAAAATACTGAACATCTCTGTTCCTAAAACGAAGAAACAAGTTAGGAGTCTCTTAGGTTTAATTCAATTTTATGGGAGATTTATTCCAAATTTATCTTCGATCATGGCACCTCTCTCAACATTGTTGAAGAAAGGTTCGCCTAATCTGGTCCGTTGGTCTGAAGAATGCCAATCTTCACTAGACCAAATCAAGAATATATTTTCTTCTCCTCCCATCTTAAGATTACCTACTCTTGATAGGACTTTTGTTCTTCGGAGTGATGCTTCATCCACTGGGATTGGAGCAGCACTGATGCAAGAATATGCAAATACTCTGCATCCTGTTATGTACATTTCTAGAAAACTAAATGCGGCAGAGAGGAACTACTCGGTTTTAGACCGTGAGTTGTTAGCGATGGTTTGGTCAATTCTAAAACTACAAAGATTCCTCCTGGGCGCACATTTCATTCTAGAGACTGATCAGAAAGCTCTTACAGCTATTCAGACTAAGAATTTGAAGAGTTCGAGATCCACTCGATATGCTATAGCTCTTCAACCTTTTCACTTCACGGTACGAGCTATCCGTGGTGCGGATAATGTGATGGCTGACATTTTGTCTAGATGCCCACATGACTCCAACTAATACTTCTGTCCTATATTTCCATATATTACAGAGTCATAACACACCTATATTACTACAATAGATTAGCACATCTGTACTTACTTTATATGTACACACTATCGTGCTTTGTTATCATCTTCTTCTGTTCGTTTTTTAAGATGATAGAGGAAGACTGAGTGGTTAATATAAGGGCCGTTAGTTTACTAAACAGCCACAATTATTAATAATGTATTGTACCTTATGAAGCATATTAGTTATTAATTAGCATTATATTGCTTGTACTTTCTCAGAATGTCATTGATGAGCTGAGGACTTACCTTACTATTATCAAGCATGACCAGTTCTAGATTGTGTACTTACCCTCGGAATGCCAGAGGATATGTCCTGGATCGTCATGTAGTTTAACTTTACTATGTACTTATGTCATTACATGTCAAATAATGTACTAATTAAATTTTTCTATCAGATTTGTACATCCATATTTTTTAAAGACAATATTAGAGTATGCTATTTAATGATGATTATGGTAACTTGCATACGTATATTGTGTTTACATGCTAACGTGATGTGTGTTGGTGACACCTCCCCGATGTGAATATTTTTTGAGACATATTTATTTTTCTGTTGAGGTATATCCTCACCAGACACTCTATATTTAGCCTCATGTTAGGCAATTTAATTAATTATCAGCGCATAATTCGTGCGTTTTGAGCCGCTTATCGCATGCTCTTTGATATTTAAAAAAAAAAAAAATATGTTCCACATTTTTTTTTATCGGGAGGAGGTGGTGATATGTTGCGTGAGAAATTCTCGCAACATCGTTTTATTACAATATATATTTTTGTAACGCAAGGGCAACAACTGCTTGAAATTTATAGTCACTTTTCTCGGTAAGCAGTTGTCTCCTCGCGTTGGTATTGAATGCAGTTAAGTTTGCTATGCGTTGGCTAGGCCGTTTTCTCAGAAAACGGTTGGCAACCTGTTGGGTTATCCTTTTAAGGTAATCATTCTTACGCTGGTTCGTAGTAAAGGTCCTTGCGTCTTAAGTTCTGAGCTGTGGTCAATTTGCGCTGGACTGCGCATGACTGGTCTTGCTTCTTGGTCGATCGATTTCCGCCCACCAGTCAGTGAGCGATTTTGAATAGCTAGGAAGATGCCTCGCTGAGAGGGGATCTCCGCTATTTTTTGTTCTGTCAGGAATGTGAAGTCCTCTTAATGGATATTTCGTTTATTCGAGATAATACCTCTAGTGTATTTCCACATGCCGGGAGGCGTAATATTTCTGTGTATTTCCTGAAGGCAAGGTAAATTAACTTTTCATTAACTCTATCGATTTTTGGTCGTGAGCGACGTTTGATTCCTAGCCTGTCTTCGAAAGTCGTCGTCACGAGATGTTTTCCCAGCTCACATGTCGCTGTATTGTACCGCATCGGTTGATGCATGTCCCAAGGACCATTACTTGCTACTTTGTTACATGAACTAGGTTTGGAAACCTTTGTTATCTAGAGGATATATTTTGAGGACATTATTTATACTTCAGCAGACGTGTCTGTCTTGCTGAAGTCAGATTAAGGAGAGTGAACTGATCTCATACATCTGGTTATCTCCTGGCTGTTATAGAAAAGGATGGAGTTTTTCATCTGACTACATTACAGCCTTATAATGTATTGACATGCCTGTGAATCACCTTTATTATGATGCTGTCTACCGTCCATTGCTATACTGACATTGTTGCTGTGATAATGACTGTCTGATGTACCTACATATTCGCGTATACATTTTGTCACTGTGGCGTCCACAATAAATGATACAGAAAAACGTCACTAGCTGTTACAAGCATCATTGACTTTATACGTCGTGAGTTAACTGACGTCCTTGTGTGGATTGCCCTGTTTTTTGTATGATCATTGTTTGACTGTACAACATCTACACACTACACAAAACCAGACATGCGGATACCATCCATCATCATATGGCATCACGCATCAGTGAGGATGTTATTTGCAATGGGGTCACCATAAGGTGCCTTTATGATACAGGTTTGGATTATGATTCAGTTGTGAAGTCTAGCCTAGTGGACCCAAGTCAGTATACCCCAGAAACAGTGGAAATACAAGGGGCGACTAAGGACATACCACTCATGACACTTCCCATCGCAAGGATAACGGTGAAAACTCGCTATGTGGAAGGAGAAATCAGAGCAGCAGTGATAGATGAACCAATCTACCCTCTGATATTGGGGTGTAGATACGTCTTCTTGGGGAATCCCGAGAGGCCTGTGATCATGGCGACAGTGCAGACCAGGTCACAGAAGAAGGAGGAAGAAGGTGAACCTATAAATGCTCATCCAGAGGAGATGAGGAAGGCGCAGGCTGAGGATAGGACACTCAAGCCATGTTTTAAAAAATTGCCCAAATGCCACACACCTCCGAGCAAGGGAGAGTACTTTGTGAAGAACAGATTATTATACAGGAAGACAGGAACTAGATCCACTGGTCACGGACAGTTAGTTCTTCCCAAGATATATAGGGCAAACTTAATAAGGAGCTTACATGTTGGAAAAGATGGTGACCATGAGAAAGTCGGTACCATCTGCCAAAAGATTGCTCGAAAATACTATTGGCCCGACGTAAATGTCGATGTTGAAAACTTTGTAGAAGCATGTGGCGTATTTCATGAGGGAACTCCCACAAAGGGAAAATATGTGCAGAACCTAGAAACGCCACGGGGCCACTTTAGGCCTGAAAGGAAAACTAATTATACTCGGGTAGACAAAGTGGAATGGGAGCCCCCTTTTCACACCCAGTCTTCACTTGAATGGATTAACATGGCCACTATGCGACGAGTACAAAGAGTAAATTTTACCCAGGATAAGATGACAATCCCTCGGTCAGACTTATATAAACTGGAAGAACAGAAAAGAGAGCGAAGATCTCTCATAAGCAATCTCAAGTGGGGAGACAAACCCCAGAAAAAAATTGGTAGTGGTCGATTTGTGAGTGATGATTCTAGGAAGAAAAGTCCTCATTATAAAGCTTCTAATGGACGGGACCCGATGGGTTCCATGAAAAATAAGTATGATAAATTAAAGATCCAGATGTAACTTTATTAAGGACCTGGACAGATGAGAAGGCGGAAGAGACTGTTACCTCATCTTATCAATACGTGAACGAACTGACCACTCGTTTGAAAGCTGGATGGAAACTGGCAAATGATAATTTGAAACAAGCCAGGAAGAAACATGCAGCATATTTTAATAGGAAGGCAAGGGACAGAGAACTAGCTGTGGGAGAGAAGGTGCTGCTTCTACTACCCGGTAGCCAGAATAAATTACAAATTGGTTGGCAAGGTCCCTATACGGTTCTAGAGAAGGTGTCTAGAACAAACTATAAAATTGACAAAAAGGGGAAGGAGAAAGTTTATCATGTAAACTTATTAAAGAAGTATCTGGACAGACCACTCCAGGAAAGCACCCCCTTACTGACCTTAGCTATCGCAACTCAAATGCAAAAGGAACCACTCACCTCACATGAATACCCATTACATCCTTGTGAAACAGCAGCACAGGTAAAAGTCAGTAAGCACCTGACTAAAAACCAGAGGGAGAGAGTTCAACAGGTTCTGGAGGAACATACAGATGTATTAACAGATAAACCAGGCCATACAAATTTGCTACAGTATGACATGAAACTGGTAGACTCAAACCCAATCTGTATGAGAGCCTATTCTATTCCGTTCGCAAAGGAGAAGGCATTGAAGGAAGAAATAGATTATTTGTTGAAGGAGGGGATTATTTCGCACAGTGAATCATCTTTTAGTTCTAGTGTCGTTTTGTTGAGAAAACCGTCTGGGGAACACAGACTGTGCATAGATTACAGGAAACTGAATGCTGTCACAGAAGGACAAGTGGATCCATTACCAGACACAAAACAGTTATTTGCCAGACTGAACAAGGCAAAATACTTTTCAAAGGTGGATCTTAGTAAAGGCTATTACCAGATCCCAGTGAAGCCTGAAGTGAGACCTTATTTGGCTTTTAGCACTTCGGATGGACATTATGAATTTAATATGCTACCATTCGGACTGAAAAATGCTCCGAGTGTATTTTCAAGGATGATGCGCAAATTGTTGGATCCCCTGAATAACCCATGTATCACGAATTTCATGGATGATATTCTCGTCGCCACAGAGACATTTGAAGAACACATTGAAGCTCTAGAGATGTTATTTAATAGACTTAGGGAGGCGAACTTAACTGCTAGGCCAACAAAATGGTGTATTGGATGCAAAGAGTTGGAATTCTTGGGACACACTGTATATCAGGGTAACATGACCCCTGACCCCAAGAACTTGGAAAAACTGCAGAGAGCACCTAGACCACAAACAAAAAAGGACGTGCGATCATTCGTGTCGTTATGCGGATTTTATCAGAAATACATCAAAAATTTTAACGCTATTTGTGCTCCTCTGACTGATCTGACTCGCAAGGGACTTCCAGATAAAATTATTTGGACTGCACAATGTGAACTAGCGTTCCAAGAGTTAAAGGAAAAACTCACTAGCAAGCCTATTCTCAAACTGCCTGATTTGACACAGGACTTTGTCTTAAGAACCGATGCAAGTAATGTAGGACTCGGAGGGGCTTTGTTGCAAAGATCATCTTCACCTGATGGGGAACTGAAACCAGTCGCTTATGCAAGCCGCAAATTGAATAAGGCGGAACAAGGATACTCCACAAGCGAAAAAGAATGTTTAGCGTTAATCTGGGCAATAAAGAAGTTTCAAATCTATCTGTATGGTAGGACTTTTGTGGTCGAGACGGATCATCAGCCTCTCGTATTCTTATCTCAGGCTAAGCATGAAAACGCAAGATTGCTGAGGTGGTCTTTATTGCTTCAACCTTATCAGTTTAGTATCCAATATATCCCAGGCAAATTGAATGTCGGTGCAGATTTCCTCAGTCGGCACCCCTGTGAGCAAAATTAGAGTAATGGCAGACGTAAGGAGAGATTTTATCTATGTGTATCACTGGTTTTAGAACTTGCCGTAGGCATGTTTTCAAGTGGGGAGATGTGTCATAAAATTAACAAGTGATACAACGTAAAAATATCTCCAAAGGATAAAATGTAGGGATAAAAAGAATGCGTAAGTTACTAGAAGGCATGGTCGCCCACGCCGCGGGTCATCACCCGCCATGGAAATTAAATTGCTGAAACGGTTACCATTTGAACGGGATGAGAACGGCGGATCAAAAGGAAAAAAATATGACTGAAAAATTGCGTGAGACTAGCAAGGCTAAGGAGACGCAATGGGGGGGGGGGGGGGGGGGGGGGAAAAGTCACGTCCCCAAATTGACACGAGGTACGGAAAGGGACGCTTATGCGATACCAAGCCTTTTATTTGAATTCAGCGGCAAAAGCATTACAACGCAGATGCTTGAAATATTACAAAATTAAAAAAGTAACTTTTTCTTAATACTAATGTTAGGAATATAAAAATTAGCTGGCCGGATGGCCCATTCTGAGCAGTGAAATAATATGCTTTTATTTATACAGACGGATAGATAATAATGAAGACATTGACAAAAGACTGTGTTGTTCACATCAGCGAAAGACTGCATTGAATCAAACATGTCACTAATTTGCACAAAAACCGCGACCTTGATACTCAAGTGTCCAAATCTAGTTAGAATGAAAGAGAGAGGGTGTTAAGGAGAATTGTGGCTAAAAATAACTTTTCAGGCAAATTTGTAGAGGGGACGGATAGGTTGGTTCAAAAACCAAGTACGTTTTTTGTGAAAACGCAAGTAGAGACGGACGGACTAACAGATAAAAATCCATACTTGACTGAAGCATGACTGAAATGACTTTAGTGTAGGAAATTTGAATGTGAAAAAGCCAAAGGCAGTGATTGGCCACAGACAATCATATTATCGGCGCTCAGACGCGCATTTGGGGTCATTCAGAATAAGTTGTCCAGTGATAGACACAGTAAATTTTAAGTGTGGTGATTTCAAATGAAGTAAATAGAAATAAGTTCAGGGACGCCATACTATAGCCAAAAGCTCAGCTGAGTTTTGCTAGCATTTCTGTGTTCTTTATTCATAATCTGGTAAGATTGAAATTATTTCTTTGTATATTTTGAATATTGTTTAATGTTTCGAGTGATGTGATACTGCCATATCGAAATCTAGCCTTACAAACAAGTAAGGATTTGCTCTAGACCCCCCGCCCTAGTTCAGGGTCTAGGGACAAACAATATCTATAAACTCCAGCAAGGATTAGGAAGGACAGATCAAGTGTTGAGATCAGTGGAACATATCACCTATCCTATCCTAGGGCAAGATGCTAATAAACATATTTCGGAATATGTAGTCTGGGAGGACTTATCCTATGTGAAACCAACTTGGTAAGATGTGTTGTATGGTCAGAGAGATCTGACCCTGTCTAAATGGTGTTATTGTAAATTGTTACGTGTAGAAGTGGCTCCTTAGGTAAGGTTCTGAACCTAAACCAATACTTTATTTCAGAGCTGTGAGTTTTTTATGTTGACACCAAAAGGTGGTGTCAAATGCTGGGTAAATAATTGACAGTGAGGACCCGTGCAGTGTCGCATCTCGGCAGAACAGCCTTGTATTGCCCCCAAGCCCGGAGAGGTGGGGCCACCCGATATATTGCCCCCAAGCACGGAGAGGTGGGGCCACCAGATTCCAGCACCAGAACTACTCTTTCGAAGTTACGTAAGCAGGCTGGTCTGCTGGATTTACACCAACTTCATAGACATAGCACCCAAAGTGAATTACTACTAAAACATCCCATTTCCTTCCATCATTAATGGACAATGTTTGGTAGGCTTAGACAGGGAGGGATGAAGCCACCCCAACAGCACATCTATTCATCGTTCTCCCAGGGAAAATAAAATTATGAACTGTAGAAATAGTAACAAATCGTGAAAATTATATACGTACACACCTTTTATTTATCATGCCATTTATTCATGCCATTCACTCATAAATTCCAAAATCTTTCATATGTTCTGGCCAAAATAAAACCTTGGTTCAGAACAAATAAATTTAAAAAAGATTTACTTTCTAAAAATTCACCAGCTGAATTTAGTTCATTGTGTTCTAAATTTTATTGATAATATTATATTATTTAATATCTGTGTGTGTGTTTGTATATGTCAATACAACACATTACATTCAGTACCCTAGATTTTAACGTAGCCACATTCATTAGAAAAAAAAGATAGGTGTGAGGTCGTAGTGGTAGCAAGAAAGGCCTTCTGAAAATTCACAACTACATTTTATCTCAGGAGCCTTCACAGCTGACCTCATACATCACACTTAGTAATATCACCATCATACAATACCATCAAAACCACTACATATATTGGGGTCTTGTCCAGGGATAATTAGCATAAACAGTAATATAAGGATCTCCTGGTGGGAGAAATAAAATTAGGGGAACAAAATTGTAAAATTCCCTTAAAATTAAAAGTGTCCCTTTAAATTAAAAGGGCAATTAGAAGTTGGTGAATCTTCACAGCCAGTGTTAGTTAATTAATTAATTAGAATTATTTTAGTCTAGAGTAATTATAAGTACTTTAGGGATTGGAAATTTTACTTTGCTTATTGCTAGATTTGTTTAAAAAGTATGGCGGAGCTGGCAAAATTTAGATCAGCTGCTGTGCTGACCGCAAAGGAGATGGGAATGGATGGTCAGATTTTAATTCAATACGTAATGGCTGAATGTGATAAGTATATTGAACGGGAAGAAAGAAGATTAGAAAAAGAGGCTGACAGAAAATTAGAGTCTGAAAGGTTGGCTGAAGAGAAGAGGTTACAAATTGAGGCTGATAGAGAAATTAAGAGGCTGCAGATTGAGGCAGAAGACAAACGACAGCAAAGGGAGGCAGAAGATAAAAAGGCCGAAAGGGAGGCAGAAGATAAAAAGGCCGAAAGGGAGGCAGAAGATAGAAGGTTGCAAAGGGAGCACGAATTACGACTAAGGGAGCTGGAATTACAAGGCCAGGCTCCTGAAAATGGTGCCAGCCCTTTTGCCTCAGATGCTACGCCCAGTCTGGGAGCCTCAAACTCAGCTATGGGGTTTCATTTAGACCATTTTGTTGAAAAAGACGATGACATAGAGGGGTACCTAGGACGTTTTGAGTTATTAGCTACTACATATGGGTTAGAGAGAGAGAGAGGTGGAGTTTAAAGTTATCACAAGGACTGAGAGGTACTTCTTATGAAGTCTTTGCTAAAATGAACAGGGAAGACCAAGACAATTATGACATGTTAAAGCAGGCTCTGTTATTAAGGTACGAGAAGAATGGTGAATTTTATCGTAAGAAATTTAGAAATGCCAAACTGTTGTCTGGGGAGACATACCACCAATTCTCTGCTAGACTGGAAACCTATTTGGAGAAATGGACTGCTCTGGGGAAGACCCAAGATCTTAAAGAAATGATCATGATTGAGCAATTGAGAGAGTCCATGGCTCCAGACATGAGAAAATTTCTCATGGAACAAGGTGCAGAGAAATTGGGAGAGGTTTTAAATGTCGCTGAGAGGTATCAAGCAGCCCAGGCAGAGGTAAGTGGTGCTAAAAAGAAGCACATAGATAATTTTAAAGCTCCACAGCCATTTAATAAATTTGACAATAGAGAGCAGGGAAATAAAGGTAGGACAAACTTTGAGCGGCCAAGAAATGACTATCGCGACAGAAACTCACAGTTCAATGACCAAAAGTTCAATGAAAGAAAACCGTTGAACCAAGGAAAAAGATGGTGTAAATGGTGCAAGAAAGATAACCATAACACCGAATTTTGTAGAAGGAAACCTTCAAACATTGCTGCAATGAAGTCGGGGACGCAAAGATTAAAGGTTAATCCTAATGGACAACAGGAACCTTATCACCCCCCAGTGTGTGAGTGTTGCGTGAGAAATTCTCGCAACATCGTTTTATTACAATATATATTTTGTAACGCAAGGGCAACAACTGCTTGAAATTTATAGTCACTTTTCTCGGTAAGCAGTTGTCTCCTCGCGTTGGTATTGAATGCAGTTAAGTTTGCTATGCGTTGGCTAGGCCGTTTTCTCAGAAAACGGTTGGCAACCTGTTGGGTTATCCTTTTAAGGTAATCATTCTTACGCTGGTTCGTAGTAAAGGTCCTTGCGTCTTAAGTTCTGAGCTGTGGTCAATTTGCGCTGGACTGCGCATGACTGGTCTTGCTTCTTGGTCGATCGATTTCCGCCCACCAGTCAGTGAGCGATTTTGAATAGCTAGGAAGATGCCTCGCTGAGAGGGGATCTCCGCTATTTTTTGTTCTGTCAGGAATGTGAAGTCCTCTTAATGGATATTTCGTTTATTCGAGATAATACCTCTAGTGTATTTCCACATGCCGGGAGGCGTAATATTTCTGTGTATTTCCTGAAGGCAAGGTAAATTAACTTTTCATTAACTCTATCGATTTTTGGTCGTGAGCGACGTTTGATTCCTAGCCTGTCTTCGAAAGTCGTCGTCACGAGAATGTTTTCCCAGCTCACATGTCGCTGTATTGTACCGCATCGGTTGATGCATGTCCCAAGGACCATTACTTGCTACTTTGTTACATGAACTAGGTTTGGAAACCTTTGTTATCTAGAGGATATATTTTGAGGACATTATTTATACTTCAGCAGACGTGTCTGTCTTGCTGAAGTCAGATTAAGGAGAGTGAACTGATCTCATACATCTGGTTATCTCCTGGCTGTTATAGAAAAGGATGGAGTTTTTCACCTGACTACATTACAGCCTTATAATGTATTGACATGCCTGTGAATCACCTTTATTATGATGCTGTCTACCGTCCATTGCTATACTGACATTGTTGCTGTGATAATGACTGTCTGATGTACCTACATATTCGCGTATACATTTTGTCACTGTGGCGTCCACAATAAATGATACAGAAAAACGTCACTAGCTGTTACAAGCATCATTGACTTTATACGTCGTGAGTTAACTGACGTCCTTGTGTGGATTGCCCTGTTTTTTGTATGATCATTGTTTGACTGTACATCATCTACACACTACACAAAACCAGACATGCGGATACCATCCATCATCATATGGCATCACGCATCATTTGGTGGCCATAAGCTGGTTTGATCTGGTACCAGCAAACACGGGGTCCCTTACCCACTTCATTTTCAACAAGAATTCATCAGCATCCTTCAAGAAATTAACATTCTTCAAGACAGTCAACATCTTCAAAATTTTCAAAGTACTCGGCGTTGTCCGGTAAATGTCAAAATTGCAATTTTTGACTGAATCAGAAATTTGACAGTACCCGGCGTTGTTACATGTTGCCGGATAACTCGGACTGCTGTTATCTTTTACGCAAGTCAAGCAAGTTGCTGCTGTCAAGGTTCCAGTGCTGTCGTTTTTTGTGAAGGTCAAGTGCCGGTTGAAACGGGTTGTTTTCTGAAGAAGGCCAAGTACCGATTTCCATCAACTTACTTTTGGATAAGAGGGTCAAGTGCCGAAACAACTCAACATACAGTATTTCAGAAGCTCTAGTACCATCGTGTTAGCAGTGGAAGCAGTTCAGATGTGCCATCATCGTTGGAGCTTCGCTCTTTAGGACGTTGATTGACATCCGTTTTTTCTGCTGTTCTACGATTGGAAGCCTATAAGTTAAGTGGCCTGTTTGTACGTAAACTGTGCCCTTATACTTCTGCTGAGTCTTCTGTGTTTCATCTCATTCTTTTGTCATATTGTTATATGTTATTTGTTTATGTTATTTGTATAAATATATGTTTATATTTCGCGGGTCTGGCTGGGTGGCGACTCCTATAGATCATACCACATAGCAGAGGTTTTCTATTGAGAGTGTTCTGTAGGGTGTGCAAATTTCCGATACTGGAATTTGCTAAGCGACATCTGTTGCTATTTATGTTAGTTGTGATGACATGTATTAATATTGTTTTCGTTATTATTTCGCATTCTTTAGTTTTGTTTTGATTTGTTTGTATTTGTTAGCCTACTCTTGACTATAGTTTAGTTTTATACAACATTTTTGTTTATACACTGTGGTGTCATGTATTTTGTTTAATATGCTCGCAGATATCGTCACATTTTTTGTGATATTTCTTTAATTTCCGCTTTATTTTTAGTTGATTGCTGCGAATGTTTTTGTATTGTTGCTGATCTTTGTTATTGTTTACATTGTTATTGTTTACATTGTTTACATTTTCAATGTTTACATTCTGCTTGTGTTTACATAGTCATTGTTTACAGTTATAGTAATTAGTTAATGGGCTATGCTAATGCACTGTTACTACTACACTGATGATAAATGAATGATGAATAGTGTCGTGCACTATTGAATGAGAAGTGCACTTATGATAAAGAATTGAGTGTTGATATTTCATATACAAGTTCTTTGATTGGAGACTTGTTTTCCCACAGAGATTGGGATAATATAATGTGATGTGAATATACAAGTGCTTAATTAAGACTTGTTACACTTAGGTGTGAAATAAATTAGTTAATTATTTCAGGTTTTGGACTCATAGGTTAGACAACATGTCTACACTTGAGTACTTTATTGCACAGGGTAAATCCCTGGGTAAGACTGATGATAAGTTGGAAGAGTATGCTACTGCTCTATATAACAAAGCGCTGAAGTCTGAGGAAAAAAGACAGAAAGCAGAAGCTGAGCAGAAAAAGATAGATTCTGAGAATCTGAGACTGCAGATGCAGGCAGATGAAAGAAAATTCCAAATGGAAATGGAAAAACTAAAAAGGGAATCAGAAGCTGAGGAGAGAAAACTCCAGCTACAACTAGAAGCTGAAAGACTTGAAAAAGAGGCTGAAAATAAAAGACTTGAAAAAGAAGCTGAAAATAAAAGACTTGAAAAAGAGGCTGAAAATAAAAGACTTGAAAAAGAAGCTGAAAATAAAAGACTTGAAAAAGAAGCTGAGAATAAAAGACTAGAAATGCAGGCTCAAGCTGAAGAAAGGAAGTTACAAAGAGAGTCTGATGAGAGGAAAGAGAAAGCAAAAATGGAACATGAAGAAAAACTCTTAGCTTTAGAGTTGGAAAAATTGAAATTGATGAACATGAGTAATGCTAATGATGCAAATAAGGGTTCATCTTCGGATAAGGCTAATAATGATACTTTTAAGATTAAGTTACCAACATTTAGTCCTTCCAGTGATGACATAATGTTCTATCTGGACAGATTTGAACAAGCATGTAAAGCTCATAACATAGACAAAGCAAAATATGTTTATCAGTTATCAGGGATACTGACAGGTAAAGCTCTAAGTATGTTAAATATGGTGGATGAACCTGACAAGAACAATTATGAGGTTGTCAGGGCCGCTTTGTTAAAGAAATATCAGCTTAACGAAGACGGCTATCGTCTACAATTTAAAAACATGTTGCCTGAAACTGGAGTTGAATTCTCCGAGTTTATAGCAAGAATACGCATTACTTTCTCACGATGGGTTGAACTATCTAAGACGGAAAAAACTTATGAAGGACTTATGGACTTAATACTTAGAGACAAAGTCATGTCGTCTGTCAATGAGTCTTTCCTTGCTTTCCTTCATGAACGTAAACCTAAAACAATAAAAGAAATGGAAGATTTCTGTTGCCAATATGTAACTGCGCACCCACACATAACCATGGGTAACTCTAAGGTGAAAGAAGGTTTACCAGTTGCTTCGGCAGCACCGTATGGTCAAAACTTTGCTCGTAGATCCCAACAAAATTTTGATAGAAAGAGCAGCGGTAATTTCTGTCAAAATCATGGAAATCAATTTCATGGTGATTCTTCTTCGAAGAATTGGAGACAACCTGATAGTACTCGTTACTATCACCCTAATAATTATAGGCATTTCAAAAGAGGATATGGTAATAGAGGTTATTCCTGCCGAAGACCTCACAACCAAACAAATAGATGTTCGCATCAATGTGGACATGAGAGTAATCGTGGAAACTGGAATTCGAATCATGATAACAAGTACAATAGAGACAATAATAACTGCAGAGATAATAATAACTCTGATAACTTCAGAGGTAATAATAGTCGGGGTAGATCTCAACACAAAAAAAAGAGATATCAGCAGGCTAATTCTGTACAACAGGAAACTCAGGGAGCCTGTAATCAGGTCGTTGATAATAAAAACTTTGACGCGGTCACTGGTTCTGCTTTTGACTTTGAGAGAGCAAACAAATGCCCCCAATGCAGTACTTTATTCGAACCGGGTACCATAACTACTTTGAGTTGTGGTCACCCTCTTCCCGCTCTTCCTGCTGCTGTTGCGCATGACGGGAGGGGTTCTTTAATCCTACATAAGGGTCTTGTTAATTATACTCCGGTCTCACTACTTTTCGATTCCGGATGCACCACTATTGGTGTTAGACAATCGCTTGTAGATCCATCTTGTGCTACAGGAAAGGTTATTAAATGTGTCACATTTGGCGGCACTCTAGAAAAATATCCTACTGCTGTAATTCGCATTGCCACTCCTTTCTTTACTGGAGATGTGCATGCTTGTCTTTTACCTAATCCTATTGCGGACCTTATTATTGGTCGTATTCACGGAGTTAGGGAGTGTACCCCACAGCAGATTGCTGCTTGGGAAGATAATAATATGCAAGCTACCAATGCAGTGGTTACAAGAGCACAAGCTCTACAAACACCCGAAACTTCACTGAATGGTGATAATGAAGTTGATAGCCAAGATAGTCACTTAGTGATTACTCGTGACTCTTTCATAAAATTGCAAGAAGAAGATCCTTCTTTAAAAAAATTCTTCATTCTTGCGAAGAAAGGTGATCCGAATCAGGATACAAATAGAAAATCTTGGATTGCAATGAGAAACGGCGTACTTGTACGTATGGTACAAGATTCGACTACGTCGGCACATTCGCAAATTCTTGTTCCCAAGAGCATGAGAGTGCAAATATTACAACATGCTCATGACTCGCAATGTGCTGGACATATGGGTTTTTCCCGTACGAAGTCGAGAGTCCTTGCGGCTTTCTTTTGGCCTTTTGTCAACAAGGACATTCGTATTTACTGCCGATCATGCAAGGTATGTCAGGAGGTCAAATCTAGAGGACCACGACATGCTGCGCCTATCCAGGCTGCTGACATTCCTATTCGGCCGTTTCAGAAAATGGCCATAGATATTATTGGCCCTTTTAAGGTCAAGTCGGCCAGAGGACATCAGTTCATCCTTACATGTGTCGATATGTGCACACGTTGGCCAGAGGCTATTCCTCTTAAGAGCATATCTACTACAGATATCGCAGATGCTCTTTGGTTGATATTTTCTCGCTTGGGGTTCCCCAGAGAAATATTGTCAGACCATGGCACTCAACTCATATCTGACACTATGTCACAGGTAATGTCTACCTTACATATTAAACGATCTCTCAGTAGTATCTATCATCCTATGTCTAATGGGTTAGTTGAGCGTCTGAACAGAACGCTCAAGACTTTGCTTGGTAAGATAACTGAAGATCATCCGCAAGATTGGGACAGGGTTTTACCCGCGGCTCTCTTTGCCTATAGAGAAGTCCCAAATGAACACACAGGGTTTTCTCCCTTCGAACTTGTCTTTGGCGCGCGTCCACGCGGCCCTATGTCTTTATTACACGATCTCATCACTGCCGATGATATTAGCGATGAAACTCAATCCTCATATGAGTATGTCATTGCTCTTAGACAAAAGATCATTGAGGCATGTAAGCTAGCAACTGCTTCATCAGAAATTGCTAAAGAGAAGGCAAGGCAGTTTGCTAACAAGAATAGATGTCTACGACAACTTTGTCCAGGAGACAAAGCATTCGTCCTACTCCCCAGTAGGGAAAATAGACTTCTTATTGCATGGAAAGGTCCGTATGCAATAGTCTCTCGGATTTCCGATGTTGACTATGTGGTCGATATTGATGGAAAGCATAAAACTTTCCACATAAACATGCTTTCGGAATTTCACGAACGTCCGGACTATTTGCTGCCTATTTTCCAGGCAACGGATGATGCTCCTGCACCTCACGGTCATTATTCATCCCTGTCTGTCATACAGGATGAGGAATCTACCTTCTCTGATGTCAATCTTCCCCTTCCAGTGGTTCCATTACATTCCACGGAATCTTGGAAAAAACGTTTCTGTTTCTCCTAATCTTTCTGGTGACGAACATCGACAAGTCTCGTCGATGTTACAAACATTTCAGGATGTTCTCACTGACATTCCTGGACACACAGATGTCATAGAACATGACATAATTCTTACCGACAATAATCCAATTAGGGTTAGGCCTTATCCTATCCCTATACACTTTCAGTCGCAAGTGGAAAAGGAATTGGATGAAATGATTCAATTAAATATAATTGAACCATCGACTTCACCATATTCTTCTTCCATGGTTATTGTCCGGAAGAAGGATAAGAACATACGAATTTGCGTTGATTATCGCAAATTGAATCAGGTCACAAAGTTCGATGCTGAACCGATGCCTTTGTTAGAAGATCTACTGATTAGACTTTCTAATTCTAGATTCTTCACTAAACTTGACTTGTCTAAAGGTTATTGGCAAGTGCCTTTAGCAGAGAATGCCAAACCTCTTACTGCTTTTTCTACACCTAGGGGTCTATTTCAATGGAATGTTATGCCTTTTGGTCTCATGAACGCCCCTGCCACTTTCGTTCGCATGATGCGTCGAATTCTGTCACATCGTTCGGATGTCATCGCATACTTAGATGACATCTGTCTCTTCAGTGATACCTGGGAAGATCACTATTTAGGGTTATATGACTTACTGTCCACTCTACGTGAGAATAATTTGACAGCAAACCCTTCTAAAGCTTTTGTTGGTTTTGGTGAAATCTCTTTCCTGGGTCATCGTGTTGGTCATGGTCTCTTGAAGACAGAAGACCACAATACTTCCAAAATACTGAACATCTCTATTCCTAAAACGAAGAAACAAGTTAGGAGTCTCTTAGGTTTAATTCAATTTTATGGGAGATTTATTCCAAATTTATCTTCGATCATGGCACCTCTCTCACATTGTTGAAGAAAGGTTCGCCTAATCTGGTCCGTTGGTCTGAAGAATGCCAATCTTCACTAGACCAAATCAAGAATATATTTTCTTCTCCTCCCATCTTAAGATTACCTACTCTTGATAGGACTTTTGTTCTTCGGAGTGATGCTTCATCCACTGGGATTGGAGCAGCACTGATGCAAGAATATGCAAATACTCTGCATCCTGTTATGTACATTTCTAGAAAACTAAATGCGGCAGAGAGGAACTACTCGGTTTTAGACCGTGAGTTGTTAGCGATGGTTTGGTCAATTCTAAAACTACAAAGATTCCTCCTGGGCGCACATTTCATTCTAGAGACTGATCAGAAAGCTCTTACAGCTATTCAGACTAAGAATTTGAAGAGTTCGAGATCCACTCGATATGCTATAGCTCTTCAACCTTTTCACTTCACGGTACGAGCTATCCGTGGTGCGGATAATGTGATGGCTGACATTTTGTCTAGATGCCCACATGACTCCAACTAATACTTCTGTCCTATATTTCCATATATTACAGAGTCATAACACACCTATATTACTACAATAGATTAGCACATCTGTACTTACTTTATATGTACACACTATCGTGCTTTGTTATCATCTTCTTCTGTTCGTTTTTTAAGATGATAGAGGAAGACTGAGTGGTTAATATAAGGGCCGTTAGTTTACTAAACAGCCACAATTATTAATAATGTATTGTACCTTATGAAGCATATTAGTTATTAATTAGCATTATATTGCTTGTACTTTCTCAGAATGTCATTGATGAGCTGAGGACTTACCTTACTATTATCAAGCATGACCAGTTCTAGATTGTGTACTTACCCTCGGAATGCCAGAGGATATGTCCTGGATCGTCATGTAGTTTAACTTTACTATGTACTTATGTCATTACATGTCAAATAATGTACTAATTAAATTTTTCTATCAGATTTGTACATCCATATTTTTTAAAGACAATATTAGAGTATGCTATTTAATGATGATTATGGTAACTTGCATACGTATATTGTGTTTACATGCTAACGTGATGTGTGTTGGTGACACCTCCCCGATGTGAATATTTTTTGAGACATATTTATTTTTCTGTTGAGGTATATCCTCACCAGACACTCTATATTTAGCCTCATGTTAGGCAATTTAATTAATTATCAGCGCATAATTCGTGCGTTTTGAGCCGCTTATCGCATGCTCTTTGATATTTAAAAAAAAAAAAAATATGTTCCACATTTTTTTTTTTATCGGGAGGAGGTGGTGATATGTTGCGTGAGAAATTCTCGCAACATCGTTTTATTACAATATATATTTTGTAACGCAAGGGCAACAACTGCTTGAAATTTATAGTCACTTTTCTCGGTAAGCAGTTGTCTCCTCGCGTTGGTATTGAATGCAGTTAAGTTTGCTATGCGTTGGCTAGGCCGTTTTCTCAGAAAACGGTTGGCAACCTGTTGGGTTATCCTTTTAAGGTAATCATTCTTACGCTGGTTCGTAGTAAAGGTCCTTGCGTCTTAAGTTCTGAGCTGTGGTCAATTTGCGCTGGACTGCGCATGACTGGTCTTGCTTCTTGGTCGATCGATTTCCGCCCACCAGTCAGTGAGCGATTTTGAATAGCTAGGAAGATGCCTCGCTGAGAGGGGATCTCCGCTATTTTTTGTTCTGTCAGGAATGTGAAGTCCTCTTAATGGATATTTCGTTTATTCGAGATAATACCTCTAGTGTATTTCCACATGCCGGGAGGCGTAATATTTCTGTGTATTTCCTGAAGGCAAGGTAAATTAACTTTTCATTAACTCTATCGATTTTTGGTCGTGAGCGACGTTTGATTCCTAGCCTGTCTTCGAAAGTCGTCGTCACGAGATGTTTTTCCCAGCTCACATGTCGCTGTATTGTACCGCATCGGTTGATGCATGTCCCAAGGACCATTACTTGCTACTTTGTTACATGAACTAGGTTTGGAAACCTTTGTTATCTAGAGGATATATTTTGAGGACATTATTTATACTTCAGCAGACGTGTCTGTCTTGCTGAAGTCAGATTAAGGAGAGTGAACTGATCTCATACATCTGGTTATCTCCTGGCTGTTATAGAAAAGGATGGAGTTTTTCATCTGACTACATTACAGCCTTATAATGTATTGACATGCCTGTGAATCACCTTTATTATGATGCTGTCTACCGTCCATTGCTATACTGACATTGTTGCTGTGATAATGACTGTCTGATGTACCTACATATTCGCGTATACATTTTGTCACTGTGGCGTCCACAATAAATGATACAGAAAAACGTCACTAGCTGTTACAAGCATCATTGACTTTATACGTCGTGAGTTAACTGACGTCCTTGTGTGGATTGCCCTGTTTTTTGTATGATCATTGTTTGACTGTACAACATCTACACACTACACAAAACCAGACATGCGGATACCATCCATCATCATATGGCATCACGCATCAGTGAGGATGTTATTTGCAATGGGGTCACCATAAGGTGCCTTTATGATACAGGTTTGGATTATGATTCAGTTGTGAAGTCTAGCCTAGTGGACCCAAGTCAGTATACCCCAGAAACAGTGGAAATACAAGGGGCGACTAAGGACATACCACTCATGACACTTCCCATCGCAAGGATAACGGTGAAAACTCGCTATGTGGAAGGAGAAATCAGAGCAGCAGTGATAGATGAACCAATCTACCCTCTGATATTGGGGTGTAGATACGTCTTCTTGGGGAATCCCGAGAGGCCTGTGATCATGGCGACAGTGCAGACCAGGTCACAGAAGAAGGAGGAAGAAGGTGAACCTATAAATGCTCATCCAGAGGAGATGAGGAAGGCGCAGGCTGAGGATAGGACACTCAAGCCATGTTTTAAAAAATTGCCCAAATGCCACACACCTCCGAGCAAGGGAGAGTACTTTGTGAAGAACAGATTATTATACAGGAAGACAGGAACTAGATCCACTGGTCACGGACAGTTAGTTCTTCCCAAGATATATAGGGCAAACTTAATAAGGAGCTTACATGTTGGAAAAGATGGTGACCATGAGAAAGTCGGTACCATCTGCCAAAAGATTGCTCGAAAATACTATTGGCCCGACGTAAATGTCGATGTTGAAAACTTTGTAGAAGCATGTGGCGTATTTCATGAGGGAACACCCACAAAGGGAAAATATGTGCAGAACCTAGAAACGCCACGGGGCCACTTTAGGCCTGAAAGGAAAACTAATTATACTCGGGTAGACAAAGTGGAATGGGAGCTCCCTTTTCACACCCAGTCTTCACTTGAATGGATTAACATGGCCACTATGCGACGAGTACAAAGAGTAAATTTTACCCAGGATAAGATGACAATCCCTCGGTCAGACTTATATAAACTGGAAGAACAGAAAAGAGAGCGAAGATCTCTCATAAGCAATCTCAAGTGGGGAGACAAACCCCAGAAAAAAATTGGTAGTGGTCGATTTGTGAGTGATGATTCTAGGAAGAAAAGTCCTCATTATAAAGCTTCTAATGGACGGGACCCGATGGGTTCCATGAAAAATAAGTATGATAAATTAAAGATCCAGATGTAACTTTATTAAGGACCTGGACAGATGAGAAGGCGGAAGAGACTGTTACCTCATCTTATCAATACGTGAACGAACTGACCACTCGTTTGAAAGCTGGATGGAAACTGGCAAATGATAATTTGAAACAAGCCAGGAAGAAACATGCAGCATATTTTAATAGGAAGGCAAGGGACAGAGAACTAGCTGTGGGAGAGAAGGTGCTGCTTCTACTACCCGGTAGCCAGAATAAATTACAAATTGGTTGGCAAGGTCCCTATACGGTTCTAGAGAAGGTGTCTAGAACAAACTATAAAATTGACAAAAAGGGGAAGGAGAAAGTTTATCATGTAAACTTATTAAAGAAGTATCTGGACAGACCACTCCAGGAAAGCACCCCCTTACTGACCTTAGCTATCGCAACTCAAATGCAAAAGGAACCACTCACCTCACATGAATACCCATTACATCCTTGTGAAACAGCAGCACAGGTAAAAGTCAGTAAGCACCTGACTAAAAACCAGAGGGAGAGAGTTCAACAGGTTCTGGAGGAACATACAGATGTATTAACAGATAAACCAGGCCATACAAATTTGCTACAGTATGACATGAAACTGGTAGACTCAAACCCAATCTGTATGAGAACCTATTCTATTCCGTTCGCAAAGGAGAAGGCATTGAAGGAAGAAATAGATTATTTGTTGAAGGAGGGGATTATTTCGCACAGTGAATCATCTTTTAGTTCTAGTGTCGTTTTGTTGAGAAAACCGTCTGGGGAACACAGACTGTGCATAGATTACAGGAAACTGAATGCTGTCACAGAAGGACAAGTGGATCCATTACCAGACACAAAACAGTTATTTGCCAGACTGAACAAGGCAAAATACTTTTCAAAGGTGGATCTTAGTAAAGGCTATTACCAGATCCCAGTGAAGCCTGAAGTGAGACCTTATTTGGCTTTTAGCACTTCGGATGGACATTATGAATTTAATATGCTACCATTCGGACTGAAAAATGCTCCGAGTGTATTTTCAAGGATGATGCGCAAATTGTTGGATCCCCTGAATAACCCATGTATCACGAATTTCATGGATGATATTCTCGTCGCCACAGAGACATTTGAAGAACACATTGAAGCTCTAGAGATGTTATTTAATAGACTTAGGGAGGCGAACTTAACTGCTAGGCCAACAAAATGTTGTATTGGATGCAAAGAGTTGGAATTCTTGGGACACACTGTATATCAGGGTAACATGACCCCTGACCCCAAGAACTTGGAAAAACTGCAGAGAGCACCTAGACCACAAACAAAAAAGGACGTGCGATCATTCGTGTCGTTATGCGGATTTTATCAGAAATACATCAAAAATTTTAACGCTATTTGTGCTCCTCTGACTGATCTGACTCGCAAGGGACTTCCAGATAAAATTATTTGGACTGCACAATGTGAACTAGCGTTCCAAGAGTTAAAGGAAAAACTCACTAGCAAGCCCATTCTCAAACTGCCTGATTTGACACAGGACTTTGTCTTAAGAACCGATGCAAGTAATGTAGGACTCGGAGGGGCTTTGTTGCAAAGATCATCTTCACCTGATGGGGAACTGAAACCAGTCGCTTATGCAAGCCGCAAATTGAATAAGGCGGAACAAGGATACTCCACAAGCGAAAAAGAATGTTTAGCGTTAATCTGGGCAATAAAGAAGTTTCAAATCTATCTGTATGGTAGGACTTTTGTGGTCGAGACGGATCATCAGCCTCTCGTATTCTTATCTCAGGCTAAGCATGAAAACGCAAGATTGCTGAGGTGGTCTTTATTGCTTCAACCTTATCAGTTTAGTATCCAATATATCCCAGGCAAATTGAATGTCGGTGCAGATTTCCTCAGTCGGCACCCCTGTGAGCAAAATTAGAGTAATGGCAGACGTAAGGAGAGATTTTATCTATGTGTATCACTGGTTTTAGAACTTGCCGTAGGCATGTTTTCAAGTGGGGAGATGTGTCATAAAATTAACAAGTGATACAACGTAAAAATATCTCCAAAGGATAAAATGTAGGGATAAAAAGAATGCGTAAGTTACTAGAAGGCATGGTCGCCCACGCCGCGGGTCATCACCCGCCATGGAAATTAAATTGCTGAAACGGTTACCATTTGAACGGGATGAGAACGGCGGATCAAAAGGAAAAAAATATGACTGAAAAATTGCGTGAGACTAGCAAGGCTAAGGAGACGCAATTGGGGGGGGGGGGGAAGGAAAAGTCACGTCCCCAAATTGACACGAGGTACGGAAAGGGACGCTTATGCGATACCAAGCCTTTTATTTGAATTCAGCGGCAAAAGCATTACAACGCAGATGCTTGAAATATTACAAAATTAAAAAAGTAACTTTTTCTTAATACTAATGTTAGGAATATAAAAATTAGCTGGCCGGATGGCCCATTCTGAGCAGTGAAATAATATGCTTTTATTTATACAGACGGATAGATAATAATGAAGACATTGACAAAAGACTGTGTTGTTCACATCAGCGAAAGACTGCATTGAATCAAACATGTCACTAATTTGCACAAAAAACCGCGACCTTGATACTCAAGTGTCCAAATCTAGTTAGAATGAAAGAGAGAGGGTGTTAAGGAGAATTGTGGCTAAAAATAACTTTTCAGGCAAATTTGTAGAGGGGACGGATAGGTTGGTTCAAAAACCAAGTACGTTTTTTGTGAAAACGCAAGTAGAGACGGACGGACTAACAGATAAAAATCCATACTTGACTGAAGCATGACTGAAATGACTTTAGTGTAGGAAATTTGAATGTGAAAAAGCCAAAGGCAGTGATTGGCCACAGACAATCATATTATCGGCGCTCAGACGCGCATTTGGGGTCATTCAGAATAAGTTGTCCAGTGATAGACACAGTAAATTTTAAGTGTGGTGATTTCAAATGAAGTAAATAGAAATAAGTTCAGGGACGCCATACTATAGCCAAAAGCTCAGCTGAGTTTTGCTAGCATTTCTGTGTTCTTTATTCATAATCTGGTAAGATTGAAATTATTTCTTTGTATATTTTGAATATTGTTTAATGTTTCGAGTGATGTGTACTGCCATATCGAAATCTAGCCTTACAAACAAGTAAGGATTTGCTCTAGACCCCCCGCCCTAGTTCAGGGTCTAGGGACAAACAATATCTATAAACTCCAGCAAGGATTAGGAAGGACAGATCAAGTGTTGAGATCAGTGGAACATATCACCTATCCTATCCTAGGGCAAGAAGCTAATAAACATATTTCGGAATATGTAGTCTGGGAGGACTTATCCTATGTGAAACCAACTTGGTAAGATGTGTTGTATGGTCAGAGAGATCTGACCCTGTCTAAATGGTGTTATTGTAAATTGTTACGTGTAGAAGTGGCTCCTTAGGTAAGGTTCTGAACCTAAACCAATACTTTATTTCAGAGCTGTGAGTTTTTTATGTTGACACCAAAAGGTGGTGTCAAATGCTGGGTAAATAATTGACAGTGAGGACCCGTGCAGTGTCGCATCTCGGCAGAACAGCCTTGTATTGCCCCCAAGCCCGGAGAGGTGGGGCCACCCGATATATTGCCCCCAAGCACGGAGAGGTGGGGCCACCAGATTCCAGCACCAGAACTACTCTTTCGAAGTTACGTAAGCAGGCTGGTCTGCTGGATTTACACCAACTTCATAGACATAGCACCCAAAGTGAATTACTACTAAAAACATCCCATTTCCTTCCATCATTAATGGACAATGTTTGGTAGGCTTAGACAGGGAGGGATGAAGCCACCCCAACAGCACATCTATTCATCGTTCTCCCAGGGAAAATAAAATTATGAACTGTAGAAATAGTAACAAATCGTGAAAATTATATACGTACACACCTTTTATTTATCATGCCATTTATTCATGCCATTCACTCATAAATTCCAAAATCTTTCATATGTTCTGGCCAAAATAAAACCTTGGTTCAGAACAAATAAATTTAAAAAAGATTTACTTTCTAAAAATTCACCAGCTGAATTTAGTTCATTGTGTTCTAAATTTTATTGATAATATTATATTATTTAATATCTGTGTGTGTGTTTGTATATGTCAATACAACACATTACATTCAGTACCCTAGATTTTAACGTAGCCACATTCATTAGAAAAAAAAAGATAGGTGTGAGGTCGTAGTGGTAGCAAGAAAGGCCTTCTGAAAATTCACAACTACATTTTATCTCAGGAGCCTTCACAGCTGACCTCATACATCACACTTAGTAATATCACCATCATACAATACCATCAAAAACCACTACATATATTGGGGTCTTGTCCAGGGATAATTAGCATAAACAGTAATATAAGGATCTCCTGGTGGGAGAAATAAAATTAGGGGAACAAAATTGTAAAATTCCCTTAAAATTAAAAGTGTCCCTTTAAATTAAAAGGGCAATTAGAAGTTGGTGAATCTTCACAGCCAGTGTTAGTTAATTAATTAATTAGAATTATTTTAGTCTAGAGTAATTATAAGTACTTTAGGGATTGGAAATTTTACTTTGCTTATTGCTAGATTTGTTTAAAAAGTATGGCGGAGCTGGCAAAATTTAGATCAGCTGCTGTGCTGACCGCAAAGGAGATGGGAATGGATGGTCAGATTTTAATTCAATACGTAACGGCTGAATGTGATAAGTATATTGAACGGGAAGAAAGAAGATTAGAAAAAGAGGCTGACAGAAAATTAGAGTCTGAAAGGTTGGCTGAAGAGAAGAGGTTACAAATTGAGGCTGATAGAGAAATTAAGAGGCTGCAGATTGAGGCAGAAGACAAACGACAGCAAAGGGAGGCAGAAGATAAAAAGGCCGAAAGGGAGGCAGAAGATAAAAAGGCCGAAAGGGAGGCAGAAGATAGAAGGTTGCAAAGGGAGCACGAATTACGACTAAGGGAGCTGGAATTACAAGGCCAGGCTCCTGAAAATGGTGCCAGCCCTTTTGCCTCAGATGCTACGCCCAGTCTGGGAGCCTCAAACTCAGCTATGGGGTTTCATTTAGACCATTTTGTTGAAAAAGACGATGACATAGAGGGGTACCTAGGACGTTTTGAGTTATTAGCTACTACATATGGGTTAGAGAGAGAGAGGTGGAGTTTAAAGTTATCACAAGGACTGAGAGGTACTTCTTATGAAGTCTTTGCTAAAATGAACAGGGAAGACCAAGACAATTATGACATGTTAAAGCAGGCTTTGTTATTAAGGTACGAGAAGAATGGTGAATTTTATCGTAAGAAATTTAGAAATGCCAAACTGTTGTCTGGGGAGACATACCACAAATTCTCTGCTAGACTGGAAACCTATTTGGAGAAATGGACTGCTCTGGGGAAGACCCAAGATCTTAAAGAAATGATCATGATTGAGCAATTGAGAGAGTCCATGGCTCCAGACATGAGAAAATTTCTCATGGAACAAGGTGCAGAGAAATTGGGAGAGGTTTTAAATGTCGCTGAGAGGTATCAAGCAGCCCAGGCAAGAGGTAAGTGGTGCTAAAAAGAAGCACATAGATAATTTTAAAGCTCCACAGCCATTTAATAAATTTGACAATAGAGAGCAGGGAAATAAAGGTAGGACAAACTTTGAGCGGCCAAGAAATGACTATCGCGACAGAAACTCACAGTTCAATGACCAAAAGTTCAATGAAAGAAAACCGTTGAACCAAGGAAAAAGATGGTGTAAATGGTGCAAGAAAGATAACCATAACACCGAATTTTGTAGAAGGAAACCTTCAAACATTGCTGCAATGAAGTCGGGGACGCAAAGATTAAAGGTTAATCCTAATGGACAACAGGAACCTTATCACCCCCCAGTGTGTGAGTGTTGCGTGAGAAATTCTCGCAACATCGTTTTATTACAATATATATTTTGTAACGCAAGGGCAACAACTGCTTGAAATTTATAGTCACTTTTCTCGGTAAGCAGTTGTCTCCTCGCGTTGGTATTGAATGCAGTTAAGTTTGCTATGCGTTGGCTAGGCCGTTTTCTCAGAAAACGGTTGGCAACCTGTTGGGTTATCCTTTTAAGGTAATCATTCTTACGCTGGTTCGTAGTAAAGGTCCTCTCGTCTTAAGTTCTGAGCTGTGGTCAATTTGCGCTGGACTGCGCATGACTGGTCTTGCTTCTTGGTCGATCGATTTCCGCCCACCAGTCAGTGAGCGATTTTGAATAGCTAGGAAGATGCCTCGCTGAGAGGGGATCTCCGCTATTTTTTGTTCTGTCAGGAATGTGAAGTCCTCTTAATGGATATTTCGTTTATTCGAGATAATACCTCTAGTGTATTTCCACATGCCGGGAGGCGTAATATTTCTGTGTATTTCCTGAAGGCAAGGTAAATTAACTTTTCATTAACTCTATCGATTTTTGGTCGTGAGCGACGTTTGATTCCTAGCCTGTCTTCGAAAGTCGTCGTCACGAGATGTTTTCCCAGCTCACATGTCGCTGTATTGTACCGCATCGGTTGATGCATGTCCCAAGGACCATTACTTGCTACTTTGTTACATGAACTAGGTTTGGAAACCTTTGTTATCTAGAGGATATATTTTGAGGACATTATTTATACTTCAGCAGACGTGTCTGTCTTGCTGAAGTCAGATTAAGGAGAGTGAACTGATCTCATACATCTGGTTATCTCCTGGCTGTTATAGAAAAGGATGGAGTTTTTCACCTGACTACATTACAGCCTTATAATGTATTGACATGCCTGTGAATCACCTTTATTATGATGCTGTCTACCGTCCATTGCTATACTGACATTGTTGCTGTGATAATGACTGTCTGATGTACCTACATATTCGCGTATACATTTTGTCACTGTGGCGTCCACAATAAATGATACAGAAAAACGTCACTAGCTGTTACAAGCATCATTGACTTTATACTTCGTGAGTTAACTGACGTCCTTGTGTGGATTGCCCTGTTTTTTGTATGATCATTGTTTGACTGTACATCATCTACACACTACACAAAACCAGACATGCGGATACCATCCATCATCATATGGCATCACGCATCATTTGGTGGCCATAAGCTGGTTTGATCTGGTACCAGCAAACACGGGGTCCCTTACCCACTTCATTTTCAACAAGAATTCATCAGCATCCTTCAAGAAATTAACATTCTTCAAGACAGTCAACATCTTCAAAATTTTCAAAGTACTCGGCGTTGTCCGGTAAATGTCAAAATTGCAATTTTTGACTGAATCAGAAATTTGACAGTACCCGGCGTTGTTACATGTTGCCGGATAACTCGGACTGCTGTTATCTTTTACGCAAGTCAAGCAAGTTGCTGCTGTCAAGGTTCCAGTGCTGTCGTTTTTTGTGAAGGTCAAGTGCCGGTTGAAACGGGTTGTTTTCTGAAGAAGGCCAAGTACCGATTTCCATCAACTTACTTTTGGATAAGAGGGTCAAGTGCCGAAACAACTCAACATACAGTATTTCAGAAGCTCTAGTACCATCGTGTTAGCAGTGGAAGCAGTTCAGATGTGCCATCATCGTTGGAGCTTCGCTCTTTAGGACGTTGATTGACATCCGTTTTTTCTGCTGTTCTACGATTGGAAGCCTATAAGTTAAGTGGCCTGTTTGTACGTAAACTGTGCCCTTATACTTCTGCTGAGTCTTCTGTGTTTCATCTCATTCTTTTGTCATATTGTTATATGTTATTTGTTTATGTTATTTGTATAAATATATGTTTATATTTCGCGGGTCTGGCTGGGTGGCGACTCCTATAGATCATACCACATAGCAGAGGTTTTCTATTGAGAGTGTTCTGTAGGGTGTGCAAATTTCCGATACTGGAATTTGCTAAGCGACATCTGTTGCTATTTATGTTAGTTGTGATGACATGTATTAATATTGTTTTCGTTATTATTTCGCATTCTTTAGTTTTGTTTTGATTTGTTTGTATTTGTTAGCCTACTCTTGACTATAGTTTAGTTTTATACAACATTTTTGTTTATACACTGTGGTGTCATGTATTTTGTTTAATATGCTCGCAGATATCGTCACATTTTTTGTGATATTTCTTTAATTTCCGCTTTATTTTTAGTTGATTTCTGCGAATGTTTTTGTATTGTTGCTGATATACAAGTGCTTAATTAAGACTTGTTACACTTAGGTTTGAAATAAATTAGTTAATTATTTCAGGTTTTGGACTCATATGTTAGACAACATGTCTACATTTGAGTACTTTATTGAGCAGGGTAAATTGCTTGGGAAGACTGGTGATAAGTTGGAAGAGTATGCTACTGCTCTATATAACAAAGCGCTGAAGTCTGAGGAAAAAAGACAGAAAGCAGAAGCTGAGCAGAAAAAGATAGATTCTGAGAATCTGAGACTGCAGATGCAGGCAGATGAAAGAAAATTCCAAATGGAAATGGAAAAACAGAAAAGGGAATCAGAAGCTGAGGAGAGAAAACTCCAGCTACAACTAGAAGCTGAAAGACTTCAAAAAGAGGCTGAAAATAAAAGACTTGAAAAAGAGGCTGAAAATAAAAGACTTGAAAAAGAAGCTGAGAATAAAAGACTTGAAAAAGAAGCTGAAAATAAAAGACTTGAAAAAGAAGCTGAAAATAAAAGACTAGAAATGCAGGCTCAAGCTGAAGAAAGAAGATTACAGAGAGAGTCTGATGAGAGGAAAGAGAAAGCAAAAATGGAACATGAAGAAAAGGTCTTAGCTTTAGAGTTGGAAAAATTGAAATTGAGAAGCATGAGTAATGGTAATGATTCAAACAAGGGTTCATCTTCTGGTAAGGCTAATAATGATACTTTTAAGATTAAGTTACCAACATTTAGTCCTTCCAGTGATGACATAATGTTCTATCTGGACAGATTTGAACAAGCATGTACAGCTCATAACATAGACAAAGCAAAAATGTTTATCAGTTATCAGGGATACTGACAGGTAAAGCTCTAAGTATATTAAATATGGTGGATGAACCTGACAAGAACAATTATGAGGTTGTCAGGGCCGCTTTGTTAAAGAAATATTCAGCTTAACGAAGACGGCTAT
>JAMPIV010014649.1:42500-45000 GCA_024509875.1 Oreohelix idahoensis | reverse complement strand
ATGCATGTCTGGCTGGCTAACTACTTGCCTCGGTAGATGCATGCCTGGATGGCTGCCTACCTAGCTGGCCTTATATTGTCTTGTCTTGCATTGCCTTGCCCAATCAATCAATCAATCAATCAATCAATCAATCAATCAATCAATCTATCTACCTATCTACCTATCTACCTATCTATCTATCTACCTACCTACCTACCTACCTACCTACCTACCTACCTACCTATCTACCTATCTATCTATCTATCTATCTATCTATCTATCTATCTATCTATCTATCTATCTATCTATCTATCTATCTATCTATCTATCTATCTATCTATCTATCTATCTATCTATCTATCTATCTATCTATCTATCTATCTATCTATCTATCTATCTATCTATCTATCTATCTATCTATCTATCTATCTATCTATCTATCTATCTATCTATCTATCTATCTATCTATCTATCTATCTATCTATCTATCTATCTATCTATCTATCTATCTATCTATCTATCTATCTATCTATCTATCTATCTATCTATCTATCTATCTATCTATCTATCTATCTATCTATCTATTTATCTATCTATCTATCTATCTATCTATCTATCTATCTATCTATCTATCTATCTATCTATCTATCTATCTATCTATCTATCTATCTATCTATCTATCTATCTATCTATCTATCTATCTATCTATCTATCTATCTATCTATCTCTATCTATCTATCTATCTATCTATCTATCTATCTATCTATCTATCTATCTATCTATCTATCTATCTATCTCTATCTATCTATCTATCTATCTATCTATCTATCTCTATCTATCTATCTATCTATCTATCTATCTATCTATCTATCTATCTATCTATCTATCTATCTATCTATCTATCTATCTATCTATCTATCTATCTATCTATCTATCTATCTATCTATCTATCTATCAATCTACCTATCTATCTATCTATCTATCTATCTATCTATCTATCTATCTATCTATCTATCTATCTATCTATCTATCTATCTATCTATCTATCTATCTATCTATCTATCTATCTATCTATCTATCTATCTATCTATCTATCTATCTATCTATCTATCTATCTATCTATCTATCTTATATATCACAACAAAGTTTACAATATCTTATTTACTTTTCACCCCAGTTGTCGTCTTCGTTACAACACAAGTCCGACAGTGTCTTACGCCCGACTGTTAATTGCAGGTCAGTATAGATTGGTTCGTTGTTATTGCAAGGTTTCACATGAAACTGGCAGCCCGATGTTTCACTAATCCAATACACCAACTACTGTAATCTCTCTGGTAAAGATAAATGGTGGCTAGTTATCATGCTATTACAGGCAGGTAGATAATAAATTAGTCAGGCAGGTACGTAAGCAGTCAGGTCTGCATGTAGTCATGTAAGTAAGTAAGATGAGTTGCAAAGTAAAATAGGCAGATAGTCAGTGCAATACTTAGCACTATTCACGGAACAGCTGCTTTCTTAGACAGCGGCGCATTAGCACTATTTGCAGAAAAGTTGCTTTCTTAGACAGCGGCATTAATTCTATATTATACCATAAAATGTTCATGACATTTGGGCTAGCTTGCTGGCTGGCAGGCTAGCCGCCTGGCTGGTTATCTGCCTGGCTGGCTGCCTGGCTAGCTCAGTGCCTGACTGGCTGGCTGATTAGCCGCCTGGCTGCCTGGCTAGCTGTGGCTGCCTGGCTGGATAGATGCATGCCTGGCTGGCTGGTTGCTTGGCTTGCAGGCTAGCTACCTGGCTAGATGCATGTCTGGCTGGCTAACTACTTGCCTCGGTAGATGCATGCCTGGATGGCTGCCTACCTAGCTGGCCTTATATTGTCTTGTCTTGCATTGCCTTGCCCAATCAATCAATCAATCAATCAATCAATCAATCAATCAATCAATCTATCTATCTATCTATCTACCTACCTACCTACCTACCTACCTACCTACCTACCTACCTACCTACCTATCTATCTATCTATCTATCTATCTATCTATCTATCTATCTATCTATCTATCTATCTATCTATCTATCTATCTATCTATCTATCTATCTATCTATCTATCTATCTATCTATCTATCTATCTATCTATCTATCTATCTATCTATCTATCTATCTATCTATCTATCTATCTATCTATCTATCTATCTATCTATCTATCTATCTATCTATCTATCTATCTATCTATCTATCTATCTATCTATCTATCTATCTATCTATCTATCTATCTATCTATCTATCTATCTATCTATCTATCTATCTATCTATCTATCTATCTATCTATCTATCTATCTATCTATCTATCTCTATCTATCTATCTATCTATCTATCTATCTATCTATCTATCTATCTATCTATCTATCTATCTATCTATCTATCTATCTATCTATCTATCTATCTATCTATCTATCTATCTATCTATCTATCTATCTATCTATCTATCTATCTATCTATCTATCTATCTATCTATCTATCTAT
>JAMPIV010014649.1:35000-37500 GCA_024509875.1 Oreohelix idahoensis | reverse complement strand
ATCTATCTATCTATCTATCTATCTATCTATCTATCTATCTATCTATCTATCTATCTATCTATCTATCTATCTATCTATCTATCTATCTATCTATATATATATCTATCTATCTATCTATCTATCTATCTATCTATCTATCTATCTATCTATCTATCTATCTATCTATCTATCTATCTATCTATCTATCTATCTATCTATCTATCTATCTATCTATCTATCTATCTATCTATCTATCTATATATCTATCTATCTATCTATCTATCTATCTATCTATCTATATATCTATCTATCTATCTATCTATCTATCTATCTATCTATCTATCTATCTATCTATCTATCTATCTATCTATCTATCTATCTATCTATCTATCTATCTATCTATCTATCTATCTATCTATCTATCTATCTATCTATCTATCTATCTATCTATCTATCTATCTATCTATCTATCTATCTATCTATCTATCTTATATATCACAACAAAGTTTACAATATCTTATTTACTTTTCACCCCAGTTGTCGTCTTCGTTACAACACAAGTCCGACAGTGTCTTACGCCCGACTGTTAATTGCAGGTCAGTATAGATTGGTTCGTTGTTATTGCAAGGTTTCACATGAAACTGGCAGCCCGATGTTTCACTAATCCAATACACCAACTACTGTAATCTCTCTGGTAAAGATAAATGGTGGCTAGTTATCATGCTATTACAGGCAGGTAGATAATAAATTAGTCAGGCAGGTACGTAAGCAGTCAGGTCTGCATGTAGTCATGTAAGTAAGTAAGATGAGTTGCAAAGTAAAATAGGCAGATAGTCAGTGCAATACTTAGCACTATTCACGGAACAGCTGCTTTCTTAGACAGCGGCGCATTAGCACTATTTGCAGAAAAGTTGCTTTCTTAGACAGCGGCATTAATTCTATATTATACCATAAAATGTTCATGACATTTGGGCTAGCTTGCTGGCTGGCAGGCTAGCCGCCTGGCTGGTTATCTGCCTGGCTGGCTGCCTGGCTAGCTCAGTGCCTGACTGGCTGGCTGATTAGCCGCCTGGCTGCCTGGCTAGCTGTGGCTGCCTGGCTGGATAGATGCATGCCTGGCTGGCTGGCTGGTTGCTTGGCTTGCAGGCTAGCTACCTGGCTAGATGCATGTCTGGCTGGCTAACTACTTGCCTCGGTAGATGCATGCCTGGATGGCTGCCTACCTAGCTGGCCTTATATTGTCTTGTCTTGCATTGCCTTGCCCAATCAATCAATCAATCAATCAATCAATCAATCAATCAATCTATCTATCTATCTATCTATCTATCTATCTATCTATCTATCTATCTATCTATCTATCTATCTATCTATCTATCTATCTATCTATCTATCTATCTATCTATCTATCTATCTATCTATCTATCTATCTATCTATCTATCTATCTATCTATCTATCTATCTATCTATCTATCTATCTATCTATCTATCTATCTATCTATCTATCTATCTATATATCTATCTATCTATCTATCTATCTATCTATCTATCTATCTATCTATCTATCTATCTATCTATCTATCTATCTATCTATCTATCTATCTATCTATCTATCTATCTATCTATCTATCTATCTATCTATCTATCAATCAATCTATCTATCTATCTATCTATCTATCTATCTATCTATCTATCTATCTATCTATCTATCTATCTATCTATCTATCTATCTATCTATCTATCTATCTATCTATCTATCTATCTATCTATCTATCTATCTATCTATCTTAGATATCATAACAAAGTTTACAATATCTTATTTACTTTTCACCCCAGTTGTCGTCTTCGTTACAACACAAGTCCGACAGTGTCTTACGCCCGACTGTTAATTGCAGGTCAGTATAGATTGGTTCGTTGTTATTGCAAGGTTTCACATGAAACTGGCAGCCCGATGTTTCACTAATCCAATACACCAACTACTGTAATCTCTCTGGTAAAGATAAATGGTGGCTAGTTATCATGCTATTACAGGCAGGTAGATAATAAATTAGTCAGGCAGGTACGTAAGCAGTCAGGTCTGCATGTAGTCATGTAAGTAAGTAAGATGAGTTGCAAAGTAAAATAGGCAGATAGTCAGTGCAATACTTAGCACTATTCACGGAACAGCTGCTTTCTTAGACAGCGGCGCATTAGCACTATTTGCAGAAAAGTTGCTTTCTTAGACAGCGGCATTAATTCTATATTATACCATAAAATGTTCATGACATTTGGGCTAGCTTGCTGGCTGGCAGGCTAGCCGCCTGGCTGGTTATCTGCCTGGCTGGCTGCCTGGCTAGCTCAGTGCCTGACTGGCTGGCTGATTAGCCGCCTGGCTGCCTGGCTAGCTGTGGCTGCCTGGCTGGATAGATGCATGCCTGGCTGGCTGGTTGCTTGGCTTGCAGGCTAGCTACCTGGCTAGATGCATGTCTGGCTGGCTAACTACTTGCCTCGGTAGATGCATGCCTGGATGGCTGCCTACCTAGCT